>JAECUM010081621.1:0-11314 GCA_016617855.1 Megalonaias nervosa | reverse complement strand
ATGTAGCATGATGTCCCACCCAGTCACATTATCCTGACACCAGGCCGACCAGTCCTAACACTAACCTCTTAATGCTGAGCGCCAAGCGAGGCAGCTGTTAGTACCATTTTTGTAAGTCTTTGGTATGACTCGGCCGGGGATCGAACCCGCGACCTCCCGCATCCGAGGCGGAAGCTCTAACCACTAGGCCAAATCTATATCATCATCGTCTCGTCTTTTTACTATGATCTAATGGTTCTAATGACGACAGTTGGTTCCTCATAGTAACAACCTGAGATATCCTTTTTAGGTAAGACTTGAATGAAGATTATGCAAGTTGACGTTTACATGTTTCCAATGTCTTGAAAATAATCTATTGATCAAAAATAGCGAGGGCATTTTTGAATTCTGTGAATAACATCCCTGGTAACGCCTTTCCTACTTTAAAAGTATAGAAATATTAATCAATTAGTTCAGTTGAGGTAGTGTGACAAAGGTGATTTTTTGTCTGAATCCTGATCTGGAGCGATGTATCGAGATAGGAAAATAGGTTAGTAGCAGTGTGTATCTTTTCTTGTTTTGACAGTATGTGCGGTTTAATCTGATTGCTTATTCCAGAGTCCGTCTTTACATATAGAAAAATGTTTGGCTGTTTCAAGGCATGAGGAAACACATTTTCTAAGCTATTACTGATGGTAGCATATATTGTGGAGTCTTCTGTGTGGATTTTGCTGGTTTTGTATAGAACATCTGCATTGGGTTGTGTTACTAATATAGTCTTTATTACAACAGATTCGATTCCACCTTCATGTGGTTCACTTGACTGTTCCGCCACTGACGGTTGTACACTCAATCAAAATGGCCAAGCTACATGTTTCTGCAATATAGGACACACGTTGAGCACAAATGGGACAATCTGTATTGGTAAGTCATATTTATCAGGAGTTGAAGTTTGTTTAATAACATATACAATTATCGAAATATTGCATCTGTACCTATGGTTTCTGCTAATACAAACCAAGACTGTTTTAGTCAAAACAGATGAAGTTTTTAAATTCTAAAAAATACATATCATAAACAAAAGTTTAAATCTTATACGTCAGGTGCAAAAAAGGTATTCACACTTTGTGTTGATTATGAAAAAAGATCTTGAGTGACCTTTTACATTTATTTCCCTTAACCTGTGTTCCTCAAATTTACTACATACACTGTTTTCCATACATTTTGTATGTTCCAATGAAGATTTTGCGTACTTTCAATTATTATCCTCCTAAACATCGTCCAGTAATATTTTGGAATCGCGACTTCAAAACCCAATTATATTTATCAACGAAATTTTTTAAATGTGTATACTCTCATTGTTCACGATGAGGCTTACATTAGTGGAAAGCCTTGCTATGAGTCCTTCATAAACCTTCAGACACCTTAATATTTACGGCATAAGTTTACACATGTTTCAAATTATTTTATCATATTTGATTCATGACAATTTATTCAAGGAGAGGATAATGATCATGCTCATGCAAAATAGAAGAACAAAAGAGGAATATTCTTTCAATAAAAAAATATTGAAGGCCAAAGTAACTATCAGTTGGAATCAAACAGGATCCTGCAATTGTTTAGTGAATTAAAGATCTTCTCAATCCTTAATCTGAGGATCAAACTTAAAGTAATGCTAGTGTCAATATTGTCATACACTGATATTTTCATAATGTTGTCAATGATAAATAAGCAATATAGCTGAACAAAACACACGGGCTTTATGTCCAGTACTATACTAACAGTAAACTAACACAATACATGTAATCCATTTGGAACAGAAAACACACAGGTCTCTGATAATTGCACGACGTAGTGTATTCCCCATCATGATTTTATAACTGGGTAGATGGGTAATACACCTGCTTCATTACCAAACTTCAGTTGTGGTTTTATTATTCCAAAGATATTGTGTGTAATATTTATGTTTAATTATTGCTATGTTTACGAGGAAGTTCTGTTTATTTTAAATATCTGCTATGAATGTCTATATTTTTTGTACGTCACAATTTAAATGTGAATCTTTTATCATTCTTGTAAGAACTTTAAATTCCAATTGATTTAAGATATCGACGAGTGTGAAGGCAACATTTGTCAACAGCAGTGCAATAACACCCAAGGAAGCTATATTTGTTCTTGTTTTCCTGGTTACAAGCTTGACATGGACAAAACTACTTGTGTTCGTGAGTACAATTTATTATGACCGTCGATAAATGAGTTGACTATAAGCTAAATCTTGTGTGTATAATTTAAAGTGATAAACGTTGGTATGTGTGCGCCATTGAGTTTGATCGGCTCACTTTTTTGTTAGAAAAGTGGGCAGTGCAAGGTTTCTGCAGTTTTAAACGCCACGAATTACATTAAATTTCCCCAGCCTTGATGTACTAGTATATTTGCGTTCGAATGAATGGAATCAGTTTGTGTGGGGCGTGAGTAACTGTCATGAATACAATTTTGGAAACGGTTGGAATAAATTCAGACCTAAATTTATGAAACTTAATGATTACCGTATTTTAATTGCAACAAGAATTGATATTGTACTTACATATCATTTTATATCGAGGCAAACTTTATTTGATACGTCTTGGATGATGAATTCAGCACTTAGCATTACTTATAAGTGACAACGGTTGTCATTTTTTAAGCTACACGTTTTATTTTCATGCCGTTGCACTCGTGGATACACTATAATGTTCATATGGCTTCATTTATTGTTTTGGAATAGCACATATGAGAGTTAATTTAACCAAAGAGTCCATGGAAGAATTACTAAGGATAAAAGTTTGTATTTGATGCAACGGCAATAAAATATAATTGAAAATCATCATTGGGTTCAAAATCATGACATTTCAAAATGAAAGTGTTGCTATAGGCCTTTTGAAAATGTAAAAACAATTTGTTGATGCTAATCCACCAATAACTACAGATATATTTAGCTGCATCACCTGACTTCTGCATAGTTGTGCATACCTTAACTGTGTAATCTTAGGTCTTTCAACACAAAAATCGTCTCATGGTGTCACTTAATTAACCTTTAATATGCAATGAAACCTATCTGGCACAGATTAATGTGCAATGCTATAGTTTTAAATGTTAAAGGTGTTTTTGCGCTAAACTCATATAAAATATACGCGACAATAATATGTTATAACAACTGTAAGATGCTGATGAAATATGTTGTTCTTGGGAACGGAGGGGAGGGGGTGAAGTGAGCAATTTATTTAGATGAGTTTTATTTACCGGTATTAACTATAAAACTGAAATAACTTTACTTCCACCTCTTTTCTTTCGCTCTTAAAGCCCAGAAAAATGTTTGAAATGAACAGCCATTAAATGTTGCTATTTCAGGACTATGGCAAATGTTGACAGTTAAAAGTTCGCTATACTTAGCATTGGCACTATCAATTAGCAAGTGTAACATCTATTTAATCTGAATGGCAATTTACATTTGATCTGGAGGAAAAATATGTTTCGCCTGCAATCTTATTTAGATTCTTATCTATACTTCGAAGTCTCATATCTTGAATTCATTTTGGCCAGAATAATACTTCAATACATGAACAATAATTACCTCCTTATGAGTAGAATTGAAATTATTTACAAAATATTACTTCAATGTAAATGTTATGTAAATCCAATAAGGTGAACGTGTGCAAGTTAACAGTCTCAGAATCACGTTTGCATTTTACTGACCACAAATACTAAAGCGTGTTTTTCAGCGGCGGTATGGTGAAACATTTAGGACCGAAATTCCTCAGGACCAAGTTAAAGTTTCAGTTGTTAGGGGTTTCTCGTTTGCTGTAGTTCACTATTTTCGGATAGGAATGAAAAATGTGAGCAGGCGTCGTCTCACGTAGTCGTAAATGTTTATTTATTTTGACCATAAGTTTTAAAAACAGATACACGTAATAATCAAATTTATATTGCATCTTTATGCGTTTCTGTGTTGTGTTTTAGTTTATTAGGCCTGGCCTTAGGGTGTTTAATATTGCCTGGCCTTAGGGTGTTTAATAGTGCCTGAGCTTAGAGTGTTTAATACTACCTGGTCTGACTCTGTGGGGTATATTTGAGTCTCAAAACAATATTTTTTGACAGAAAGCGTCTGTCAGTTTTCAGGAATGGTGGGGTTTCAGGTTTTTGAGTTAATGTTAATAAAGTATTAAAAGGAGATTAGGAATAATATTGAGTTTCAATGGGATTTCGGTTCATATAACTTTCAGTATTGAGAGGTTTATATGTAGAAAGGATCTTGCGAAATATATTATTATGAACTGGATATTGATTAAAACACATATTAATTACTTCACAATATTGTATATAAGTATCTACAACTTAACAGATGTATTCAGTACTAGTTATTCCTTGATATTCACTACCGGTATCTCTAAGTTTCTGGAAATGAATCTTTTTCAGCATGTAAATTCCCGAACTACGGACAGAACTGTGGCTCTGTTTGTACCTGTGGGCAAGGTGGTAAAGACTGTGATCCAGTCAAAGGATGTGTTTGTGTGGAAGGATGGACGGGCACAGCCTGTGAAGAGGATCTTGACGAATGTCAGGAAAAGCCAACAATCTGCGGAGATTTATATAAGTCTTGTATAAACACCAATGGCTCCTATATATGCCGATGCAAAGATGGATACAATCTCGGTGTTGATGGGTTTTGCCAGGGTACGTATTATTTCCTGCTCTAACAATCTACATATTAATTTATAAGGATCTATAATTTAATTGACATAAATGCTATCCATGCATAATTTTGTTTCCTTATTAGTATGAAAACTTGATAAAAATTGATTAAATCCGTTTAAAATAAACTATCGTTTATCAACTTAGTCATTATTATTATTATTATTATTATTATTATAGAGGTCGTTGGTTACTTCGCATCGTACTGTTTCTATAATATATGCTACGGATACATTTAACATAGGTAATTATGGTAGAATGGTAATGTGTTTGTGGTAACATAACCTAGTTGAAACTTCTGAGGTATCTTAGTTAATTGCATATCTCCTCTATCAGTCCTTGTGCAAATACAGTTGTCATTTCATCCAAGAAAACTACCATTTTGTTACTTATTGATCTTATCGATCACAGAGCAAATAGTACAGAAAACGCGTCACATGTCTGATTGTCGACAGTTGCGTTTCATTGATTTAAGGAATTTTCACATTAGATAAAAGAAGACAGACACTTTTATTAATGATGTCACTTCTTTCTTCTTCTGATATAACATGGAAAGAGTGTGGGCACTTCTGATGCAACAGCATTCAGAGCTATACTACCATTAAATTAAACAAATACGTAAGGTCATATTGGCTTATGTCGCTGTGAGGCCAAATGAGTTTATAGCAATGACCCTGCGTGCCTGTGTCAGCTGGCGCGTTTTAACGTATGCTAATTTTGACGTCTCGAAACAATAAACCAAAATGCAGCACATTCAACAGAAAACGAAGCAAAATCCATGCTAAAGTGTATTCCAACGATGCCAATCGACCATAAAATATGGCTGCTATCACTTAAAATTGAAAACATTTAAATGGCTTCTAAAAAGTCCCAGCGGAGTAGAATTTGATCAAAATTTGAATCGGATCCAAGTGGTTTCAATGTCTTCGAGTTTTCTTCAAGAGACCATTGGTCACTCAACAGAATTTAACGAAATTGGGCTGAGAGCAACATATCGTCAAATCCTTTCTGTCTTATTCAAGTAATACGGACCCAATATAGCATATGGCCACTGTCACTAAATAAAACAATAACTTCTAAACAGTTTATTCACTGAAACTGCTCAAACGAATTCAGTTAAATTTTAGTTGCGAATTCTAGCATGGTGACCTTTCAAATTTGTGTACTAAAAGGCCCAACAAACGTGACAATGAATCAAGTTAAAAAGAATTTCAAGAAGCTTTCTCCAAAACTACGGAACAGGATTTAACTAAATTTAATCGAAGGCACTCATGTATCATATCGTTATTTTGATACAAACAATGTCAATCGGCTATAAAATATGGTCATTGTTGTTAAAAAAGAAAACATAAACTTTTCAAAATGCCCATGCTGTAAATCATAATATCGTTCTTTTAATAGAAACAACGACAATCCACCATCAAATATGGTCATTGTCGTTATAAAAGAAAAACACAAACTTTTCAAAATGCCCATGCTGTAAAAAGAGACAACATTGGAACAAATTAAAAAGACAACACCTGACACACAGGCTAGGTTTTTCACCGATGCCATTTCACAGTCAGATATAACTACTATTACAAAAGAAATAAATGGTCCATTTAAGTGCTTTCTTAGCAAGAACCATTCAACAAATGACAAAACGTAACGGGTGAAATACCACTATTATAACCGTTGGAGTTTTTAAAAATATGCCAATCAGCAACTAAAGTTGGGTACCAATTTTGAAAGAAAAAAATAAATAAAAAACGTTTTGAAAATTACTTAACTGTATCAAAGTTTGCAAACAAATATCCCTTTTTCGAGACCCTTCAAACAGTTAAAACGTTTGCTATCTGCAACCAAAAATGTCCTGCTGTTGCTACAAATAGACAATATATTACAACAACTACTTGAAACACGCTCCACAGATTTTAACAAAATTTCATTGGAGGCATCGTTGCACCAAGTTAGTTTAGGGTTTAGATTTTGTTGAGATGATCACATCTGCCAGACATGTAGAACAACATGAAAATAACAACTTTTCAAAATATGCAAGAGAACATTTGACTAAATGGGACAAAGTGCATGTTCATATGAAGGCCTTTTATAATTGCTCAAATGACACCAGGCTGCCATCGCATATGTTCGCTTTAACGAAACGAATAAAGCCTTAAAATCACTTTTTAACTAAACGTTTACTCAAGAAAGTGTAACTGAATTTGCTGGAAAGAATCGATCTGGCATTTTGCTATAAGGTCAATATCAGACATAGAAGATGTCTCTGGGTAATTTTTCAAAGCATGTTATCTTCCTTAGATATATAGATTTACTAAAAGGATAAAGCCTTAAAATCCCGTTTTAATAAAATACATTCTTAACAAATTTTGACTGAATTTGACGTGGTGAATTTATCTTGCATTTGTCTACAACGTAAACGTCGAACGGGGAAGACATATCTGGTTTCTTTCAACTTCTTTTTATCTTGTTTAGATATACAGGAATGCAAAGATCCCAGTCTGAACAATTGCCAGCAAAGTTGCATCAACGCAAGGGGAGGATTTTCTTGCAGCTGTAATAAAGGTTATGTAATTGATCCACAAAACAGCAGTTTATGTAAAGGTAAGTATATAATGGTATATATGATATATGCATATTGATACACTCATATACTTCGAACTTCTTTATTGATACATTTGCATAAATGGAACATAGGGTTTTTTACCACTAAATTTGCAGCTTTTGTTGTTGAGCCACTCACGGTGGTCAGATGTAATCAGCGGCATAGTTTAGAATAAAGAGAAAAAGCTAAAGAATCCCTTTCTCAGCGGAATTGTTCATGTTCTAATTTGTTTAAATCTATCTACTGGAAAATTACACTAATATGTTGGTTTTACAGGCAAGTATGTAAATGCTATTTGAAGTTAAAGAATGAGAATTGTATCAAGCAGAGTGCAGTGGTGTCAATTCTGGCAAATTAGTATTATCATTTAGCATATTTACTGGATTAATGGGGTAATTTTTATGAATCTGAATATATATATATATATATATATATATATATATATATATATATATATATATATATATATATATATATATATATATATATATATATATATATATATATATATATATATATATATATATATATATATATAACGTACTAATACCATCAAATAAGTGTTTCTTGTGATGGAAATATATTTTGTTAGTAAGTGATCTTGTTGCACTTTTTCAGACGTAGATGAATGCTTACTAGATACAGCGAATTGCCCTCATATTTGCCAGAACACAGATGGAAGTTTTACTTGTGACTGCTTACCTGGATACGAACTGTTGTCTGACAGAGAAAGCTGCCAGAAAGGCAAGTTTGCGTGAAAGAAGTGCATATTAAATCTTATTGTAAGTAACTGTGTTTGAGAAATGAATGATAATAAGTACAACAGTTGCATACTCGATGGGTGAGTTATGCACGATATTCTCATCTCATGTTTTTCGCAGGTGTGCTCAGTGCAGCTACCATGTATGCAAAATATGTTAAGTTTTCTTGGATAGCATTGATTGTCGCAGGGAAATATCATATAACAGCTAGTTTCTCAGCAGACGCTGTTTCATTGAGAGTACAGTTTTTTTTTGAGCTGCAGTGATTAGAAAATTAATAATGTTTTTTGATGACATAATAAAAAAAAAGTTAGCCACATACTAAAGTTTCTAGAAAAGGTTGTCATAGCATATTAATATCCCATGGTGTTGATGTTCATGATAAGAATATAAATTTGTTAACCTGCATTATTTCAAAACTGATTTTGTGGCTTTGCAATTTCTATATTTTGCTAGAAGACGCCGAGTTCCTGTTTTACACAAATAAACCACATTTTATCATTGGACCATTTGCGTCTGCAGTATTGATATATATATATATATATATATATATATATATATATATATATATATATATATATATATATATATATATATATATATATATATTCTATTATCTAGGTATCTCAAAATTTGGTCTAGTCGTAAATCATTGAATTTACTGCAGCATTAAGAAAGATACGGTATTCATATCACTAAGTGACATTGCATATTTCATATCACTTCAGTGGATGATCCTTGTCGAAGATACAAGAATTTAAATTGCAGTCAGATTTGCCTTGCCAACAACGAGACAGTCTCATGTTCCTGTAGTAAAGGGTATAAATTGGGAGCGGATAACCAAACCTGCATAGGTAATATATATATATATATATATATATATATATATATATATATATATATATATATATATATATATATATATATATATATATATATATACATCATCATCATCAGTCCCGTAGTCTGGTAGACCGTTGGGGCATCACACAAGACCGAACAATCAGCTCCCTCCATTCCTCTCGACTTTTCGTCTTTCTCATTGAGTCACTCAATGTCAAGCCTGTCCACTTCCTACCTCTGTCTCTGCCTGCCTCTCTTTCTTCTTCCTTGTACAGTGCCTTGCAGGATTGTCTTGGCAAGTCCTGATGATCGTGAGACATGCCCATACCACTGCAGTTTACGTTTTTTTCACTGTGCTCAGGAGGTCTTCGTGAGGCCCAATGGCTTGTCTGATCCTTTGCTGTATTTCTTCATTGGTGACACGGTCTTTGTATGAGACGCCGAGGATCTTTCGGAAGCATCTCATCTCTGTGGCTTGTATCCTTTTCTCTAAGTCAGCTGTTATGGTCCATGATTCACAGGCGTAGAGAAATATGGAGATAACCAGTGAGTGCATCAGTCTGACCTTTGAACTGAGTGCGATGTTCTTGTCGTTCCAGATGGGCTTCAGTTTTGTCAGCGCTGCTGTTGTCTGCGCAATCCTGGAGAGTACTTCAGGCTTTGATCCTTCATCTGTTACAATTCCCCCCAAATACTTGAAGCTGTGGACTGTTTCTAGCTTCGTACCTTGGACCCTGATGTCAGTACTGATGCCCTTGGTGTTGTTGGTCATCAGTTTGGTCTTCTCTGCACTGATTTCCATGCCGTAGGCTGCGGAGGTCTTGTCGAGGCTCTCAACTAAGCTAGCTATTTCTTGTTCATTTCCTGGTAGTCCATCAATGTCGTCGGCAAAACGTAAGTTGGTGACTGTTCTGCCTCCGATGCTGACTGTCCCTTAATGCTTTTCAAGCGCGTCAGCCATGATTCTCTCCAGAAAAATGTTGAATAGTGGGGAGAGAGCAGACAGCCTTGTCTGACTCCGACTGTCGTTCTGAACCAGTCCCCTATGCTGCCGTTGAAGTATACTGCACTGGTGGCCTTGTCATAGAGGTGCTCTATTTCTGTGATGAGGTTGGCATTGATGTTGTACAGTCTCATGGTCGCCCACAAGGCTGCATGTCATACTCTGTCAAATGCCTTCTTGAAATCCACGAAGACGTGGTACAGATCTTGCTGGTGTTGGAGGTACTTGTCACACAATATCCTGAGTTTGAAGATCTGCTCTGTTGTGCTGCGCCCTGCTCTGAAACCTGCCCGCTCCTCGGCAATGATTTTTTCAGCCTGTGGCTTTAGTGTGTTTAGCAGTATCCTCAACATGACTTTGCTTGGATGGCTTATAAGACTGATTGTACGGTGGTTTTGACACTGTTATAAATTGCCTTTCTTGGAGAGGGTGATGATCAGTGATTGTGTCCACGGCGATGGCCATTCCCCTGTTAGCCAGATCTTGTTGCATATGTTTGTGAGGGCGCTAATCATTGCTTTTCCCCCTGCTTGGACCAGTTCTGCTGGGATGTTGTCCACTCCTGCCGACTTCCTCTTTTTCAACGATCTCACTGCTGCTTCTACTTCATCCCGCAGGATAGGGTGGTTGTCGTTGCTAGTTGCTGGAGGGACGTTCAGTACCTCTGGATCTATTATGGATTGGTGGTTGTAAAGTTCTGCGCAGTACTCTGTCCATCTTTTCAGAATGTCTTTTTCTTCTGTGAGGCAGTTTCTGGCTTTGTCCTGTAAGGAGGTAACTCGCCGTTGTTTTGTGCTTGTTAGATCTTTGACCAGCTGGTACGCTTTCTTGCTGTTGTTCCTTTTCAAGTTTCTCTCAATGTC
This sequence comes from Megalonaias nervosa, assembly GCA_016617855.1. NCBI lineage: Eukaryota > Metazoa > Mollusca > Bivalvia > Unionida > Unionidae > Megalonaias > Megalonaias nervosa. Next base: position 535 of record JAECUM010081621.1, on the reverse strand, counting down.
TTTGGACTGTTCTCCTATCCGTTCTCTTTTGCGTTTTCGTGCTTTTCTTGACTTCCCGGTTGACTGCATTATACTGCTCTGCCCCTTCTGTATCATTCTTCTTCTTCTTCAGCTCCCTCCTCTTGTCACACAGGTTCAGGACCTCAGCTGTGACCCAGGGTTTCTTGACTGGGCGATGTCTACCAAGGATCTCGCTGGCTGTTTCGGTCGTTGCTGTATTGAAGGTGGTGATCAACGTGTCCATGTTTGTATCGTCAGCGTCGAGGATGGTGAGCGGTGCAAATTTCCCACCAATCTTTGCTTGGAAGGCTTCTGCTACTTCTGGATCCTTCAGTTTCTCGAGATCGAACTTTATTCTTGTTTGGTTATCTTTCTCGACCTTCTTTAAGTGTAGCCTGAAGGTCATCATCACCAGATCATGGTCACTTCCAATGTCCGCTCCGGGAAAGCTTCGAGTCTTGGCGATGTTTTTACACTTGACTGTATGCGCCTCTTTACCATGATGTAATCGATCTGACTGTGATGGTCTCCGCTT
>JAECUM010081620.1:0-13774 GCA_016617855.1 Megalonaias nervosa | reverse complement strand
GATATTTGCAGTTTTTGATTTGGAACATTGGATTCTACAGAAGATGTAAACAAATCTCTTTTTGAGTCGGACTTGCATTACATATTTACCGCGTAAATATGCTGTGTTTGGATAAATTTGTGTCAGTTGGGGAGAACGGTTTATGTCTACATTCTTCTGTGACCAAAGGTGAGTTTATTTACTTCAGTAAGTTCACATTTAAACCAAGCTTGTATATAGGGTCGATTCCATGCTACAGATATACCGCCCATCCATCCCCACCTCCACCCTCGTTATCATCTAAGCAATAGTTTTACTTGTTGTTGTTGTTCTTATCTTGGGGGTTTTGCCATTTTTCATGTTATGATATGTTATACATGACATAACAAACCCCTGTGGGGGTAAATTGGCAATATTGAGACTGGACGAGACCATTTTCTTCCTATTCCCTTTCGCGAGTCGAATAAAAAAATGGCGGCCAAAAATGTTCATTCAAAACAAACAATTCCAGAAGGCGGGGTTAAAAAAGTTTTCCCACGATCGCAGCCAATCAGTAAAGAGAATACTGCACAATAATTTCATGGGCTTATTTGGACCAATCAGAATCACATAAAGTGATATGTTCACACGTATAATATCAAAAATATGGAACTGCACACACTGTAGGCAAAGTGTGCCGACTATGTGATAAAAATAGATACAGCCGTAGAATGACGTATTTAGAAAATACAGTATCTGTATCATAGAGGAAATATAACAAGACAAATTAATGGAAAGCGCATATCACACCTTGTTCTACCGGCTCCTGACGCAACTAGTGTGTGGAGGGAAGAATTTAATTTATCCATAACAGCTTTACCTGAAGGAGACGTTACGTTGTCCATGAACATAGTGATTTGTAATTGTCAGGTTTCAGTTTGCGATCTACACTTAAAATGCAGTCAGGGAATAATTAGAATCCATCTAAACGTATTCTGTTATAATCCCAGATAAGTGGCAAACGCATTTGCATTACTTTTTTAAAGCAGCGAGGCACCTTTCTTTTACTTGTAACTGATTGCTTAAATTTCTTCCAAAAAGCACTACATGCAGACATAATCATACGTCTTTCCTTTGCACTTTCCGCACCTTTTGCCGATTTCTCTATTTCATGTAAGGATTTATCGGGCAATTCCTGTCAGAATAAACCAGTCTCATCCCAGCTGAAAATATTTTCTGTAGGATATTCCGACTCTTTGTCGAGGAGGATTCAGGAATGAATGTCACAGGAGAAAATTCATAGAAAAAGGTCATAGGAAAAGACACTATTTTTAAGTACACAATTATAATAATTTTAATTTAATAATTTAGTTAAATTAAAATGAATTTGTTACCATATTGTTGTAACATTATTATGAAAGTTATTTTGCAAACTATTAAATAGTTGATTTATCATTAATCAACATGCTTAAATTTATATGGCACATATTAATAAAAACAAATGAAACAAAACGAGTCCAGTTCTGGACATATCCATAACAATATTTTTTCTGCAAGTTTTTATTATCCTCGATTTCTCCGTGGTACATAAATCATCACCTTTATTTAGTTTTATGTTATGCATGCTTCTATTACATAATATGTCTGCAGTTTCATTCATATACCAATCTTGTATTATTAAGTCCTGTATGCTAGTGTAACAGATTGGGGTGGGGGTAGGTATGTGCTGATATAATTGTAATAATAAGTTTTAAATAATGCTTCAGTTCATGACCTTTAAATTTTTTACTGTCTAATTATGATAAAATGCTAATTATAAATAAAATGCGACTAAACTATGATTCTATAATTATGTGTAATATACGGAGAGACCCTTATATGATGGCCGTCATAATCCTAACAAGATCAATCAGCAAGAAATGGATGAGATACGCTATAAGTATTTTGAAAGCGTTAAATTCTTAGTGAGGAGGGAGACATTTTTTATATTTAGTACGGCACAGTGTTATTTTTGCATTAAGCCGGAATCGAAAGCAGTGAATTGAATTTGACTGAATTGAATTTATTCCTATCATTGTATCACAGATATAATTTCGGTCTCTATATCGATCCTAAAAATATAAAAATTCATTGACTTATCTTATTTTTTTATAATATTTAGCTTCTAAATGTGATTTAGTTTTGTAATTTTAACTCCCTCAAAACAGTATTATTTTTATTTGGTGGTGATTGAAATTAGGGCCATAATATCTGTTGAGAACTATCTGCCGGCGTTGGAATTTCGTTCCTTTTTATACTCTTAGGAAATTAGTCATGTTACGAAAGTCTGACCAGTCATTGCCTGTCCGGCACGCCCAAAAGATACTCCAATACCAGTGACACACACTGAGGGTTATCATACAATTTAAATAAAATTACTTGTCCGTTTACACTCAATCAGTAGCAAATATATAAACAATTTGTATTATCATTCTTCCGTCAAACATTAAAGCCTTTTAAGTTGTAACCAAGGCTGTTAGGCATGGCTTAAGAATGAACAAGTACCAGTGAACGCTGAAAACATTGCAAATACATTGACTGGCATAAAAATGAAGAATACAATATTGAAAGTTCAATCCAGTCTCATACTTGTGTAAAAGAAGGCCAGCATTTACAATGAACAAATCAAGTTTAATTATAAAATGTCAGTTAATTAATGCTATCTCTGAAGGAACAATATTCGTCTTATAAGATATCAATTACACCACTTTTCGCTGTGGTCAGGGTGTCATTCAATATTGAAAACGTGTCTGTGAAGGAAGGTGAAGATTTGGTTCAGGAGTCACAACGAATAGCCATATACGGCTTCTTTTGATTTTTCTGTTCATCACAGGCTTCTTACTTATGCCGACTGACTTGGCGAGTTGAGCGACAGACTAGTCCAGATATTATTTGTATGGTCATAAACTAAGGTAGGTGTATATTTTTAAGTAGGTGTTGATTTTATTTTTTATAATGGACTAATTTACATAATCAATCTTCATAATATACTACTACTACTACTACTACTAATAATAATAATAGACAACGGTATTAGGTGCGTGATATTTGTAGAGCGGTCAACTGTGTGCAAAAGCCAGTTTTGACTTTATTCGTGAGTGACCGCTATTGATAGGTTTGAATATATATATATATATATATATATATATATATATATATATATATATATATATATATATATATATATATGCTAACACACTCGTACATGGGTATAACAAAACAGAAATAAAATATTCAAAGAGTCACTAAAACGGTCAGCCTAAAGGGTATTAAATATCTGCCTTTTGGTCAGTGATCGGAAAAAGCATGCTCATAGAATAGCCGCGATTGCAGATGCATGCATCTGGTATCGAAATCACGTTATATGAATTTCACACATTACCACAGTGTTTTTTGAGAAACATTTATTTTGTTATCATGTCTCAATAAGTTCTTATAGTATATTACTCGAGTGACCTAGTTAGTGGCTTTTTCACCGACTTTCCATTGTTGCGCGTTATTTCTCCATTGAAGCATATCCGATTTAAATTTTATTAGAACACCCTCAAGGTACTTAATGTGTTGAATATTTGTTACGAGTTCCTTCCCCTTCTATGTATTTTTTTATTTTTTTATTATGACGTCATTGGTAAAACATTCGCGCATATTTCTATATCGAAGACAATCCGTATTACAGGATATGCTTTATATATAAATCGGGACTTTGTGAACATATATAACACCACAGTTTAAAACAGTGATGCAATACACAAGTTAAATCATGAAATGATTTCAACATGTGTACTACGTTACAGTACACAACGAGAAACAGTGACAACACACAAGATAAAACTAACCTGAACTCGTAAAGTAGTGATTTGTAAGGATACATACAATAGTGAAATAAGACACAAAATAATAATTAGTGGCATAACTGTACTCATAAATTGTGACATAAAACAAACACATAAAGGGTTGCTAAATATGTATCAAACCATTTTGGCATCTAAAAATAATTGAACTGTAGTGTTTATAGTTGGATCACAGTCCTAAGTACTAACTAATGTTTGGTGTGTATTTTCAGACTCGATTCTCAGGAACACTTTTTTATTATTTGTTTAAGAGCAGCAGGGTGGAATGTTGAGTGCAGATTAACGTTAATAGGCTAAAACACATCGTAGATAAGTCAGTATCAAAGTTTGAATAACATGCAAAATCGTACTGTAAACAAGTCAGGGCATTCAGTTTCTTTTTTCATTAAACTTCATTTTGTATTTATTGATTTCGAGTTTTGTTTCTTCATTTGAACATCCAATGTCTCCATTTTTCTTTATTATGGTTTCAACTTACCAAATTTACTACTTGATGCAAGAAATATTTTGTGTACTTCTTTGCATCTCAATGCCTAAATGTAACAACTCACTTTGATCGCTCAGACATATGTATGCCATAATATTACTTACGTGACGCGAGAAACGTACCTCACTCGCTTCTTGTTAAAATCTATTGTATTATATTTGCATACTATTCTTTGTAATAATTTCCATTCTGAGTATGGTACCGCACTGAACTTGCCTACAATGGCGAATAACATTGTGTGAAACAAAGTCGCCGTAACATTTATTTACGGCAAAGTCTCTGTAAAGTGGAATAGTTCAGCTGTGCTGTGAGCATGCTGTTAAAATTGAACTAGACCACAGTGCCTGATTCATCAGAAAAAAAAAAAAAAAATGTTATGGCCATTCAGTCCCAACAATTTAGAATTATAATTTGTGATATTTACTGTGTAATTATTATTTGAAGTGACTTTAATAATTAATATATACTTTATATATGTTATCAATTGGATTATTGAGATAGATTTCTTTCTCAGGGAATCTGTATATTGTAATGTATCCATCCATTGATATTTAATATAAAAATCTAAGAGTTAAACTTTTTACAGTCAATTTCATTTTTGTTTGTAACGACTGTACATACGACACAACTTTATATTTCATGTCTGCTGTCAGCTTCTCCAGAATCTATTTTATCTTTAAATTTCTTGCTATTGTTTATTTTATTTGTATCCCTATAAACTTGTTGTATTCCTTAATGATTAAAGTAAACTGATAGTCACTGATTTCAGAATAATATTTTTCTTTGCTGATGGTGACATCATTTCTCTTCAAAATACTAAAAGCAGATATTATTGTTTAAATCTTGTTGTTTAATCCTCCTTTCCTTCGTAATATAGATCATCATTTACGACTTACGTTATTTTGTTTTCTATGACATATTTTCAATCCTGATGTGCTGGAATGTCAAAACTGTTACATATCAGATGATAATGTTCGAAGTTAATGCTATGGTTGTGAAAGTTAAAAGCATATTGATTTACTAAGTGTACTTCACTACCCACATATATTTCATAATCTGAACGTAAACTTTAAATCTGTAAACTATTTTGACTAATTAAATTAAACTAATTAATTAAACTAATTCTGTTTTGCAAACAATGCCAGTAGTAAATCTCACTACTATAGTCATCCATACTGTCCAGTTTAATTGATCTTGCAAGAAATCACACCTCACTGAGTCCTGAATCTACTAAATGCATTCATAATTCTTAAATCTAAAACTGTTGATACAAAACATGTTTAAAGCCTTGCATGTGAAAAGTTGAGTTTGAGAGCAATAACTATCTATTGAATAATCATGATGATGATGATGGTGGTGGTGGTGGTGATGATGATGATGATAATAATAATGATGATGATGATGATGATGATGATGATGATGATGGTGATGATGATACTACTACTACTACTAATAATAATATGGACATAGTACATCGCCTAACATATAGAAGCTCTAAGCGCTATACGATATTCGATAACACATTAAAACATATACAACGACAAGATGATGAAAACAAACACCGTGCAAACACAATGCAAAAACATGCTGACAATAATTAAGGAAGTAAACATTATTAAGTCTTTAAGTCTGTTCTTGTAGTTGAAGCAGGTGAGTTGTAAGAGCACTCTAGAAAGAGGACAGAGGTTCCTTGTGTCTACGATCTATGGGCAATTCGTTCCACAAAGCTAGTCCTTGGTAAGCATAAAACGTTGTCCGTATGTCTTCGTTTTAGCAGTGGGAACAATGAGAATGAGAGTGTCGGAGGAGGAGTGTAATTTTCCAGTTGTAGTGTAGACATGTTTGAGGTCCGATAGGTATATTGAATTGGAGCCAGTCAACGAAATGTAGCATAGCCAACAGGTTTTGTGTTTGAATCTGGATCGAAGTGATAGCGGAGGTCACAGAGAAAGTGGAGGTGTGCTCAGTTCTTTGTACTCTAAGGATGATCCTAGCATCCGTGTTTTGAACTGTTTGAAATTTCTGTAGTAGATACTGAGACGAACCAGATAGAAGTAAATTACAATAGTCCAGTCTGGAAAGTAGTAAGGAACGCACAAGTGTTTTAGTGGCATCAACCGAAGGAAAATTACAATGGAGCTAATGCGTGTCAGCTTTGCAGCCTTGCCTATTTTCGTTTCATGTTGGTGTAATGAGAGCGTACTGTAGAGAGCGACATCCTGGTTTCGTACTTAATGTCTATTTAATATTGGTATTACTGATAATTATTGTTTGAGGCAAAGGGTTTGAATGAGAAAGTCTTTGCGTGGTGATCAGGATGGTTTTAGTTTTAACATTATTCATCTGCAACTTGTTAAATGTCATCTATTACTTCACATCGGAAATTAGTAAACTCCTTGCCAATATTAAGATTAAAAATACTGAATGAAGTAGCATGACAAGGACGATTCGCACTGCTAACCAATTTTGTAAATGTAAACTTCATTTCAGAACCTGGAAATAGTTCTGATTGAGGAGGTTGTAACTGAGCATAAGAACTGTGGTTATTTCATACCAGCGAACCACCAGCACCATAATAGTTACAATGAAAATAAAAATAAAATCATACAATAAGGCGAAGACGTCTTTTCCTCTACAAATGCAATAAGCCTCTATTTACTGTTTTCCACACTTACACGCACTTTTTATTTTTCTCTCTAATAGTATAATTTCCTCCAGTGTAATTTCATTCTAATAGTGTTAATTATATGAACTCCTTACTGTGACACGTATTTTGTATTTCGCTTATGTAACATTTCCAAGATGATTGAACCATACACAGAGTATCCGTGCTTCGCACTTCTGGTTCATGTTGCCTCCTGACCGATTGTACCCCTGTGTACGTGTAAATTGTACTTCGTCCGAAACAGGCTGTTCATGTAAGTTAGCACAAGTCAGCTGATTGTTTGATTTATTTGAACAGTTAGTTTTAATTATTAATACACCTAAAATAAAAATCAGCGAAAGTGCCTGATCAAAATCTGTATATCTACACACAATGAAAGTTGTACTTGTTTTTATTTGATGCATATGGTGTAAAACTGTACCCATATCAAATGACATTCTGTTTATGTAATCGTTTATCATTTATTCGGTGATATTTTTGTGATTACATTTTTCATGACACTTTGTACGAGAAAATTCACTCTATCACGTTTTCCGCATGTACTAATATTTTACTTATTGGTGATGGTTTTGGACGTACTTTCTATTACCCTCTGATTTTGCAATCAACACAAATTTAAATATCATGCATGTTTTAACTATATCATAAGTTGAATATATCACGAGTTCAAATTTTATGAATTAGTTAATTTTCAAAAACCTTTATATCTATATTTTATACTTACTCTATACATTTTAATGGCAAAATGTTTTTCCTCTCTATTTCAGAACGAAATGCACGCCTAATTAAGCAGCAATCAGAGAGAACCAAATACACCACTAGCAGCAATAAACGTAATTATTAAGAAACAACAACAACAAAAAGAAACCAACAAAAAAGAAAAATCCAAACACCGCCAAGACAACATAAAAAACAAACAAACAAACAAAACAACAAAAACAAGCAAACAAACAAACAAGGACACCCCCCCCAAAAAATAAAAAACTCCCAAGAAAAATAATTAACACTCCCCCCCAAAAAACCAAGGCTCAAATCTAGCAGTAAGCTCAGTGACACGTGTTTCGTGCACAGCATTCCTCACACAATGCAGACTACCGAATTGTACCCAAAGCTAACAGAAGTGACCGGTACGGGATACAGCTGATGTATATCGGAGGTCTATTCAGCATGTGACTTAGTCATAACTTTAAGTATTGTCAATGAATGTCGATATCATCTTTTTTTTTCTTGCGTGACAAAAGGATTAAAAAAACTAGATAGATGAGTATGACATCGAGACCCCTTCTTTTTCAGATGGAGAACTGCGATCGTTATTTCATTTTATCAGGCAACAAGATACAGTGTTATGTAACAAAATGTCTTACCAGACATCACGATATTTAATTAATTACACTTAGGCTTTTATATTAAAGCTATTAGCGGTCGGTGAGTGGATTACAAAAATTAGGCAAAATCATGTACCAGGAGTTACAAAAATATAGATATACATAACAGAATAGAATAGAATAGAATAGAATAGAAGAGAATAGAATAGAATCTTACAAGAGGTAATAGCCAACGGTATTATACCTTGAAGAACGTTGTGACCAAACTGGGATTTCTTCAAGGTGAATCATTATCCGGGAAGAGGGAACATAGCATGGTGTATCATCAAAGTAAGAGCTTAACAAACATAATCACATATTGTTTTTGGTCGAAATGAAACTATGCTGGGAAACGAAACAGCAAAGGAGAGTGAGAACGATTACCATTGATATCCAGACGGATTAACGAATTATCTCATATGGGATTGTGGACATGAACACGTTGTAAAATATCGGAAACAGATGACAAATAAACTGGATAATGTACAAGTCAATATTTCTTAATTCTGTCAAGGCTATGTATGTATGTATGTATGTATGTATGTATGTATGTATGTATGTATGCTAATATGCACATTGTATAATATAATATAATATAATATAATATAATATAATATAATATAATATAATATAATATAATATAATGCATACACTACTGCTGATTATAGTTTTACTCACCACCTCTCTTGGTTTGAATATTTATCTGCGTTCAATGAATAAATCCAATTGTCCACTTCGTTGTGTAAGTTTCAACAATGTTTAGTACGTAAAGATTGTTAAATAAAGACGTTGTTTTCCTAGGTAATCCAGTGATTTTGTGTTTTAAATTTTCTAAGCTGTTACATGCTGTTCACGGGAATTACCTAGAGAGTTATGTACAGTCTTCCTGGCAGCATCAATTGCTTGTTTTTAATTTTTTCATCCTCAGTTGAATTTGTGTAAGGCAAGCAGGCTTTTAGTTATATAAAATATTTTCGAACTCCTTTGCGCACAAAACTGAATATAGATTAAAAAAATTCCTTGAACTGATTTTTATTACAAATATATTGTTTCTCTATTATGTATAACTTCCATACAGGATATGACTAGGATTATCAGGGTTTCGATATCCCGGCCCCCCCCCCCAAAAAAAAAACCAAAGCAAAAACACAGAAACAAAGAAATGAAATCCCAACAATATTCTAACCCAGAGGAGTATGGAATTTTCAAAATGAACCTTCTTTAAAATTTGTTCTTGATCGTATTTCAGCACTCGACACCACAAAAGGGCAAGAGTACTCCAATGTACCCCAGGTATTTGGGAAAAGAAAGTAGGCATAACGCTATTTTAGGTCCTTTAAAATTTTTTGGAAATTTAAAATTTTCCATAAATCTTGCAGATTAACTTCCTGCAGTATTGTTCCAAATAAAGATTTGACCGAGAAATAATTATTTTGGATCTTAGTTGCACCAAAGATGATTAAGAAATAGTAACATTAGCAAGGACGAATATTTAGGCGAATCAGGGAAGCCTAAAGTGGATGATTTTTGTAGTCTTGATCAAGCAAATGGGTCTGGGTTGTCTGTTGTTTAATAAATACTTTAGAAGAACGTACAGACAAATACTCATAAATCCATAAGATTGTCACTTGGTATATGTTTCCTGAAAAGGACACCACCACCATGAAAAGAAGAAACAACAAACAGCACCAACAACAAAAGAAACAAATTCAAACAAGAACATTTAGTTTGACACTGTACTTTCAATGAGCTTACGCTCGGCTGCTCATATTTTTCGGAGTGACAAATGCAATTCCTTTATTATATTCTTGGGAATAATAACAATTGCGAATTATTTTGATGATTTCCAGGGTGCCGAGGAACACTAGAAAATGTTCCAAGCCTATCACACTGTACGGGAGGTAATTCAAAATCGTGGTATCGAGGTTTTTCTTCTCAAAGCTTATTCCCCTTCAACAAGAAGATTGTTTATAGGAATATAGTTTGATACCATCAAGCCGTCTTCGCTAGCAAAAGTTCCAATATATCAACCTATGTACACTTGGCGGATCAATCAGATATTTCAATGCTTCGGGTTTGTGAATTTCATTGGACGCAGTGGCAAGCCACCGCATCCAATCAAAATCATGTTGTTCAAATTCGAACAATGTTCATCCATGATCGAGACAAGGGGTGTACACGATTGGAATGGACTTACACTTATGAAATTTCCAACTGCTGGTCCATGTTTGCAAATATACATGATTTCACTCAAATACAACCTGTAATGGCTTCTTTCTGATATGTAGTCAGACGTTCGATATTACACTTGTAAAGTATCCCTTTGAAGTCAGTTGTCTCTACGACTTTCGACCAATGAACAATGCACCGCTTTTAACGCTATTGGTTACCTGGCATTACATGCTAAAGGAGGCAACTTGTGAATCCAATAGATGTTGATGGTGCAAAGCACTGAGATATCTGATCGACCTGCCCAGGTGTTAATATGTTAACATATTGAAACCCTGGAGATTTCACAAAGTACATTAGAAGAGATGAATTCACTATGCTTTTCTTGGCAATTAAAACAGAGACCAGATTAAAAGACGTTCAGCCCTTTCAGGGAATCCTAATTTCGTGCCAGCTTGAGTAAGGCTTTGTCGAAGCTTCATATCAAGATTTATGAATTGGCAACGAGATATAAATTGTTAATCCACCGATATAGCTAAACAGGCAAGTTTAATACAGTTATATGTTCAACACATCAAATGACCAGTAAAGTTAGAGGAGTTTGTATAATCCAGTGCGATTATTCTTTTCAGAGACAGATTCATGTACGAAAATGAGTATTATAATGATAACATCATACAGTTGTTAGTAAAAAGTAATTTAATACCAAATTTAGCCAGTTCATGCGCATGCTTGCGTAATGTTTATCGCTGTATTCGCACTTAAGAGTTGTCACAATTCTTACACACCTCAGATATTGCATTATTAGATGTTCCCAGATTCGTCGAATTGCGTTGCATTGTGTAATTCAGATACAAAACAAACACTTAACACGAGATCTACGACAAATTCTGGGTTCCTACATATTATAATCATATGGGGTAATTTACAACAAGAGAAAGAATACAAAGGTTTGCAAAAATAATAGATGAGCCAGTTATCATCATCATCAATCCCTTAACCCATAAGGTCGTTAGGGCACCACAGTGAACTTTACAACCAATTCTCCCCATCTTTCCCTGTTTTCTATTGCCCTTTGGGAATCTCCAAATCCCATGCCTGTTCACTCCTTAATGTTGTCTTCGCACCTCTTTTTATGTCTGCCTCTTCTTCTGCACCCTCGTACTGTGCCTTGCAAGATTGTTTTTGCCAGTCCAGATGATCTTGAGACATGCCCATACCACTTCAGTTGGTTACATGGTCAATGTATGATGTGCCCAAGATCTTGCGGTAGCATCGCATTTCGAAGGTTTAAATCCTTCTTTGTAGATCTGACGTGAGCATCCATGTTCACAAGCATGCAAAAAGATGGATATGACAATCGAGCGCATCAGCCTTATTTTGGAACCAAAAGCAATGTTGGTATCTTTCCATGTTGGCCTCAGCCTTGTTATTGCTGCTGTTGTCTGGGCAATCTAGCAAAGTACTTCTGGTTTGCAGCCCTCATCTGTGATAATTGATCCCAAGTACTTGAAGCTTGTGACTCTTTCCAGCTTTTGTCCACTGACCTTTATTTCTGCACTGATGCCATTTATGTTGTTTGTCATCATTTTGGGTTTTTCGGCGCTAATCTCCACACCGTATGCTGTGTAGGTTGTGTCGAGGCGCTCAACCTAGTCAGCCAGTTCATTTTCATCTCGTGATAAACCATCAATATCATCTGTGAAGCGAAGGTTGGTGATTGTTCTTCCTCCGATGCTAACGGTGCCCTTGTCGTCATGCAAGGCATCTTTCACGATCCTTTCCATGAAAATGTTGAAGGGTGTAGGTGACAGTATACATCCTTGTCTGACTCCAACTGTTGTTTGAAACCAATCTCGTCTGCTGCCATTGATGAGGACAGCACTGGTGGCTTTGTCATAGAGGTGCTCAACAACCTGCACCAGGTCTGAGCTGATGTTGTACTTCTTCATAGTTGCCCATAAGGCAGCATGCCATGCCCTATCAAAGGCCTTTTTGAAATCTATAAAGACGTGGTATAGATTCTGCTGATGCTGAAGGTATTTCTCGCAAAGGAGTCTGAGATTGAAGATTTGTTCTGTGGTACTCCTTTCTGCTCCGAAGCCTGCATACTTTTCAGCAATAATTTTCTCTGCTTGAGGCTTTAGTCTGTTGAGAATTATCTTCAGCATGACTTTGCTCCGGTGACTGATCAGACTGACGGTTCTGTAGTTTTGACACAGCTGTAGGTTTCCTTTCTTGGGAGTACGATGACCAAGGACTGAGTCCATGTGGTGGCCATTCGCCTGTCTGCCATATCTTGTTGCAGATTTGTTGTCAGGACTGTGACTATCTCTTCTCGTCCTCCTTGAATGAGTTCTGTTGGTATGTTGTCAGCGCCAGCTGACTTTTCTTTCTTTAGTGACCTAACTGCAATTTCTACTTCCTCACGAAGAATGGGATTTTCATCAATTTCTTGTGCCTGAGGGCAATTTAGTACTGCTAGATCTCCTTGGGTCTTATGAATGTACAATTCTGAGCATTATTCTGTCCATCGCTTGAGGATCTCTTGATCTTCTGTGAGACATTTTCTTGACTTGTCTTGGATGGTGGTAGTTTTCCCTTGTTTATGGGTTGTGAGATCTTTCACAAGTTGATATGCTGTTATTTCTACCCAGACTGTCTTCAATTTTGCAGCATTGTCTTTCTATCCAGGATTCCTTTGCCTTTTTCATGCTTTTCCTGATCATGTTGTTTATGTATTTTCTAGCTCCTTCATGCTAGCCAACACAAAGCATCTAGAAGGTGGACCTGGCACAGTTCAGATAGACAACAGCACAACCAGATTGACTACGTCTTGGTGAAAAAACGATTCTGCACAGGACAGAATATCGCCAGAACCCAAAGTATTCCAGGGGCGGATATTGGAAGTAACCATGATTTATTAATGACAACGTTTCACCTCCAACCTGAAAATGACCAAAGAGCCTAACCAACCAAGAATCAGATTTGACCTTGAAAAATTGAAAGATCCAAAAGTCGCAGAAGCCTTCCAAGCAATGATAGATGGTAAGTTTGCACCTTTGATAATCCTGGACAGCCAAGACACCGACCTAGAGTCCTTAACAACCGCATTCAATACATCTGTGACTAGCGCAACTAGCGAGACCATTGCCAAATATCGTCGAACAAACAAACCTTGGGTCACAACAGATGTCCTTGAACTATGTGACAAAAGAAGAAAACTGAAAAAGGGAAAAAG
>JAECUM010081617.1:0-14437 GCA_016617855.1 Megalonaias nervosa | reverse complement strand
TGGTTTAGGAAGTGGTCTTATTACTTGCCCCAATAGCGTTCTTGCTGATGTCGATCGATTAGAAATCCTCATTGGAGGAAAACGAGCTGGTAATAATTCCCCAGAAATCATTAATGAAGCAGCTGATATTTGTAAACGATTATTTGCAGGTGGAATTATGGATATTAATGTATATCGGTCCCTCATTAATGAAATCGCCGATGACTACCATAGTGACTAAGTCACTGGATTGAGTATATAATTAAATACAGTTATTATAATAAAATGATCGTACATAGTACTCAACGTGGACCTACCATGGTCAGGGCAGTAAATTCTCGATTACCAGTATACAAAACAACCTACGGAGATGGACTAGGTGATATTGTTCAGGGTCTGTTTAGAAGGATAGCCCCAAAAACAATACCGATTGCAAAGCAACTATCAATGAAAGTTATTGATGTTGTTCGTGAAAAAGGTATTGGTGCTGTTGGTAATCTTGCTGGTAAAGCATTCTCAGCGATCAAAGATAGACTAGCACGATTAATACGCAGACCTGCGGTCCGACCTCAACCTGTAAAATTACCTAACACTGAAGTAATGCCTGCAAATATTAGCAAAATAATAAATCAAGCTGCTAATCAAAAACTAGCAGAGTTGGCTGATGTACCATTATCAGAAAAAGAAAAAAATATAACCGCTAGTCTGATAGCAGGAAGTGGTCTCACTTCCCGAAGTGGTCTTCGTTTTAGACGATAATAATTATAATAAAGATGTTCAAACGTATATCTGATCCCGCATTTGACATGGACTCACCAATACTCAAGGATGAGTCTGTGCGTGATTATCAATATTATTCTTATGACGCACGAGATCCAAATCAGCGTGGAGGACAAACTGAGCTGCAAGTTCAAGATACAAGTAGGTATTTTTTACCTGCTGAGGCATTAGAAGGAGAAATTTTTAAAACAGATAATACTGAATATGGAGGTGATATTATGGTTGGTTTTGTTAACAAAGGTGTTATGGCTTTATTCAAAGGCGCCATATACATGACTGATGGAAAAATTATTGAAGCAATCTATAATGATGTTGATGTTGCCACGACGATACTTGGTCTTGCGCGATATAGTGATGATTACTCAAGATCAGCTGGTCCATCAATGATGTTTGTAAAGGATACTTCTGACCATCCTGATAACAGACAGCATAATTTAGTACAAACACCACAGAATACTATATCCGTTCCACAACCAGCGGGAATGATAGCAACGCCAGCTGCTGCATTTCCTATATTGCACAGTATTAATCCAGAATTTAACTTAGGATTTACAACACGTCGATCGATGTTAAAAGGTAATAGAAGAGCGTTTTCATGTGCGATTCCACTGTCACATATTTTTGGATTCTGTAGAAATGTCAGAAAGGTTATTTTCGGAGTTAAACATACAGTTGTACTTGTAAGAAAAGGTACCGACGATGATGCATTATGGCACGTTGAAGGAGCTGATGATGCTGCAACTAGAGCACTTCATGGTAAAGTAGTACTAACAAAAATTTCATTGTGGATGCCAGTGATGACCCCTTCAATACCTGAAGAAGACCGGTTGCTATCTTTTATGAGTCAAGGTGGTAAATCAACGTTGTCATGGTTGACAGTGACCACAGATGCTTTTCAAAGTAACATTAATGGTTTATTTACTTGGCAAATAGCTTCTCAGCAAGGTGTTTCTGCACCGCGACATATATTTATCGCGCTTCAAAATGCTGCACGAGTAAATAATCAAACACAAAGTAATATGATTTTTGATAAACTCTGTGTTTCTGAGGTTTCTTTAAAAATAAACGGACATCAAGAACCTTCTGAAGAAATATTGCTAAATTTTGAAAATAATCATGTAGCACGTGCATATCATCGTCTTATGTCGTTTATGGGGCGTGATCAGAACATTGATACTGGTTTACAAATATCACAGTTAGATTTTACAACCTTATATCCGATTTATTACTTTTCGCTTGAACATTTAGATTTAACCAGACAATCAGTAGTTGATATAATTTTTCGAGCTCGTGTGACGCGAGGAGTTATTGCAAATTACAGAGCAATCGCCGTCATACTCAGCGATAAGACGATGTTACTTGAAGGTGTTGGTGGATGAATGAGAGTCGTTGATGCCCCAGTAGAAAATATGTAACACGTAATTAGATCACCTGATTTAAAATCAAGATAATAATTGTAATGTCATATCATCACGCTAGTGTTACCCTGACTCCTGGTCAGATTAAAAGGCTACAATCAGCATCAAAAAATAACTGTGGAATAAAAATATCACTAAAAAAAGAACAGATGAGCGGTTCAAATAAATTATCGTTGACCGAGCGTCAATTCAGAAACTTCAATGAAGCCAAAAAATCAAATAAAGGTATAAAACTTAATCTTTCTGCTGGAGCTATCAAAGATATTGCTAAGACGGGTGGTATATTTCCACTTCTCGCAGCTATACCAGCATTAATAGCCGCTGCAGCCCCAGCTGTTGCAAAAGCAGCTGCATTAGGTGCTGTTGGAACCGCTGCTGGAATGGCATTAAAGAAAGCAACCGGACAGGGAATAAGAAGAACATCCAAAAAGAAGGGAAGAGGTCTAAGATTACCAGGGAACCCATATTCTTACGGAAAAGGTCTAAGACTTCCCGGAACCACATATTCATGGTACGGAAGGGGTCTAAGACTTCTCGGGACAGTTTACTGATATCATCTATGTCCAATTTTGATTTACTCGACGCTGCTAAAAAACTAAAAATAAAAAACTTTAGAGGTGTTTTTATGCGCGATCAATTACCTAAAATCGCTAGCGATTTAGAAACTGGTATTATTAATCTCGATAAAAACTCTGGACCATGCACGCATTAGGCTGGATATGCAATTGATCCACGTGGAATTATTTATTTCGATTCATATGGATTAGCACCACCTAAGGAATTTCTTCATTACGTCAGCAATAATATTGCTCCAATCTGGTATTCAACGTTACCAACACAAACATTAACTGATCCACCAATATGTGGTCGTGAAGTACTTAATGTACTTGATGCTATATCAAAATCAACAAACCCACCTAATAAAGTCGTGCATGAATATACAATATTGTCACATTTAAACAGACATTGATAAATATAATGGTAGATATTTACGGAAGATCTCGCAAAGCTCAGCAGCAAGCTGATTTATCTAAATTCGCAACTCTTGATCAACTCAGAAATGAGATTGACGATTTATTAAATATTACAAGTGTGGATCAAAATGAAGTTGTTGTTTTTCAGGATAAACAAGGACGATTAAAAACGAGTAACATACAACTGACAGATGTACTCGTACGAATTCCTACCGCAGTTGTTGATAATATCGTTATTTTCTCCGATCAGGGTAAAATACAAGATTCTGTAAGTCAGTTAACGATTTTATCAAGCGAGCTGGTAATTCATTCACGGGTCACATTATTATGAATCGAAATAAAATTATAGACCTTGGAAATCCAACCGTAGATACAGACGCCGCAACAAAAAAATATGTCGATGATCAAGAATCTAAGTATGTGTTAGTCAACGGTGGTATAATGCGTGCATTTCTCAACATGAATAATAATGGTATTAATAATCTTAGAACACCAGAATCAGATTTTGACGCTGCAACGAAGACGATAGCAACATTCCTATAACAACTTCGTTAGCTACAATCAATAATGAAATGACCACACTCAATGGTACTTTTACTAGACATTTACAAACGTTTTTAAATTTTCGTAGAAACATACACAAATCTGTACATGAATTTTTTGGTGATCCACCAATCGTTGACATAAAACTAGCCGACGTTAACATGAAACTCAATGATATTGTTAGTGGAATACCTAATATTGTTCAAAAAACTAATCTGATTAAAATTCCTCACAATCAGATCGTCAATATCGTGTACACAGTAGCATCAGGATCAACAACATGAACACCACAAAATAACACTCTCGAACATATCGCAGAAGTAACTGGGTTATACAGGTTATCCTTGTACGGTTCGGAAATTACTGCAGCAACTTCATTATCACCGAATGTATATCATAATCCTCTATTGGTGATGCTAACCAAGAACATCAAAGAAACGTTTACGTTAATATCAACGGAAAATACCCCGAGACGTTACTGGTGGTGCCTAGAATTCGTAGCTGAATCTTAATTAAATGATGTTGTTAGTATAATGAATCAAGTGACAACGTCACAGATACGCTCAAGTATGTGAGTGTCAAACCAAACTAAAAAATATCATCGACGATTATACAGTAAAAGTAAAAAAATATCGCAGACGTATGGTTGTCATTGATATAATCGTTTACTCAGTTTCCGCTGTTGTTGCTGGATCCGGATTATTATTATCAACGATAACGATGACAGCGCCTGCGGTTATAACAATCGTCGTTTCAACGGCAACAACATGCGCAGGTATTTTCAGCATTATCGCTAAAAAGATAACTACATGTACAAATAATAAATTGCACGAGTACATGATGAAATTACACACAGCATCAGTCGCCTACTCTAAATTAGCTTCATATATTTCCTTGTATCTTAGTGATGGTAAAATATCTGATGAGGAGATCGCAACGATAATGAAAACCTACGATGAAGCATTCATAATCGCTAGTGACAATAACCAAAGCGAAAAAATGGAGAATTAAGTAATAACGATAATAATAATGACAGACAGGGAATTACTTCAGCAGATCGTCACTAATACGACTCCGTCAAAAACTACAATGATTTTATTAAGTTCGACCAATCCTGAATTTAGCGTTAACTTTCCAGCCGCAATTCCTGCAAAAGAAATATCATTAGCACAGTTACGGGTTATCATAGCTGGCCTAATATTAGATCAAAACCATTTGGTGGACTACAGCCAAATAATTCATTAGTATTCGCAAATAAGAATAAACCTGATGGAACTCCTGGTTGGCAAGTAGTTAGTATTCCAACTGGCAGTTATCAGATAGAACAGATCAACGATGAATTTCAACGCAGAATTAAATCCATTACAGAAAAAGAATCCAAAATAGCGATTACTGCTTGCGAACCAACATTATCTGCGGCGATTGAAATAAATTCCCTTGGTTATCTCGTAGACATTTATCAAAGTTCGATTAGATCAGTATTAGGATGGCCTGATGTTCCTCCAGACCAAAAATCAAATGGAATTCCAGAACCAACCAAAAATGAATTTCTCACAACGGAAAAAAAATTCATTAAAGATCCAGAATATCGGAAAAAAATAACCATGGTCTTATATATTATTTGAATTTGATCCAAGCGACGATAGATATTACTTTACTGATTTCGACGGTCGAAGGACCCCTAATACAATTAGATCAGCATTTAATGTTATCATCGTAGACGCCAGGACGCAGACTATTAGAGAGATTGTTGATGAAAATTTTTTAAAAGATTTTTAGATCATATTAAACCCGAATACGATAGAACACTTAATGATTTAAGAAATTTATTTATTTCATTATCTCAACATTATAGCGATGATGTAAAAAATCAGATAATCGAGTCAATAAAACATTTAAATAGGATCCTATTTGATTTATACATCGCCAATCGAAGTATTATAAACGTTGCGACTAAAGTCGATGGAAATCCTTACACAACTCCAGAACTTAAGCAATTATTCCTTGATCATTACAAAATAACAGAAGAAGATTTACAAACATTTATAATACCAAATTTAAATAACGCTGAAATGAAGAAAACACTCAACAATGTCATTGATGAATATTTCCCTAAAATATATGCAGCGTGGATAAAATTAGCCCCATCACAGGTTATTCTTAAACATAACAACGATCCATACGGTGGAGGTCGTCATATATCGCCAGGCATTGTTAAAATAACATCAACGATCGCAGTCAATCTAGTATGTGATGTAACTGATGGCAGCTATCAAGTAGATCTTGAGAAATCTAGCCAGGCTCAGCAAGGTTATATATTATATACATTCAGTCCTCAAGCGCCCCCCGGGTGGTTAATTGTATCTGAACCAACTAACCCCGTTTATCTACGTGTACATAATCCATTATTGTCGAGAATAAATTTCAAACTTACTGACCAGTCTGGAAACATTTTGGATCTACGAGGAGAGAATCTTAATATTAATTTGTATATACACTCGTAGAGTTGTCGTATTTATGTACATGTGATAGCGCACCAACATTGTTCGTTTAGCGAATAAATTCTTTTGCAATCGGCGCATTATTCAGAAAATATTATAAATCTGAGAAAATTTACTTGTTTTATGTTATTTTTGCTTGTTTTTTAGTCATTTTTGCTCGTTTTTTGCTTGTTTTTTAGTCAAATGTTTAATTTCGTGAGGGTCAAACCCCCAGGGTTTCTCTAAATGATTTTCGTGTTTTTTGACATTTTTACGAAAAAATAACATATTTCGAGCAAAAAACAGCAAGTGATCATCAAAAAACGAACAAAAAAATGATGAAATAATACATGTTTGGGAAGAAAATACTGAAAAACACGAAAATCATTTAGAGAAACCCTGGGGGTTTGACCCGAAGGATTCTAAAAATTTAGTGAATTTTCGTTGATTTTTGGGTACTTTTCATGCAAAAAACGAGATTTTCGAGCAATAAACCAACAAAAAACGAGGTTTTTAAACAAAATCAGCGAATAAAAAAAAAACAACCACTAAATATTTTAATCAGCACAACAGTAACAGCTTGTAGAATCCTTGGCAGGTCTCTATCTACACATTTATTATACATTTTCTCTCAAAACGCAGATAAAAAAATTTTTTTCCACCACAATTGATTATGTGATGAAGCGCGATAACTCTGCTCTGTCTCTCTGTAGAGCAAATTAAACGATTATCTCCCTTGTAATACATGTTATCTATAATCGAGCTATTTCAGTCTCTGTATGGACACGATATATATCGTTTTTCGTTAATTATTTAGTGATCTATCTGTTCTCTGTAAGCATCGCTGTTAGTGAATCAACAATTTGTAACAGAGAGGGATATTGATGCATATTTTGACTCTGATAACCTTAAATTCACGTCAGTTTTATATACCAAGTACGTAGAGTTATTTTTAGCTCTAACCCATGTATTTTGACCTTAACGAACGATAACTCATACGTGCGATTATTTTATTAATTTTGAAAAATTGAAGTAAATTCACGCTACATTAGTAATACAAGTCCTGTGAGACAGCGCAAATATTTTACATACTTAAATTTAACTGTATTATTGATAAGAGAGCGATGGCCGAAGTGGTAAGGTGATTGGACGTAGATCGAAGTTCTGCAGACTCTCGCGTGTTCGAGTCTCAAAAAATGCTAAAGATATATTATCTTGCATTTGGCGACTGATGCTATTTAATCGGGGGAACCCGGAGAATTTCCTCGAAATCCACAACAGACAAAATACACTCTCCTACCATACACCCTTGTGGTGGGTATACCTTTTACACTCCCCGGGGTTTTGTATGGGGGGGGAGAGTGTACAAAATCTGTTGGACGTAGACAAGATTCCCCCGTCATCACCATTTGTATATATTTCATGACCATACAATATATGTTTGTGCCGTCCAAAATCGAGATCATAAACCATCTGTATATATTTCATAACCATACAATATATGTTGTGCCGTCCAAAATCAAAATCATCACCATCTGTATATATTTCATAACCATATATCACACAAAAACAGCCCCCTGACAAAAAAAAAAGTCATGGGGGCTAATATTTTTTTATTTTAAATATATAAATATATATATAATGAACCATGAAAACATCAATGATATTATCTGTGCTATTAAAAACTAAAACATAACGGAATAAAAATATCTGATAATCTCGACCCTCAGAAAATTATGTGCGATTTTGAATCACTGCAACAGAGAAAATTTGATAATAAATATACACTACCTTCAAACTACAGATTTATAAAATTAATTTATCAATCTATGCTTGAATCACTAGCTATGGTAAACGACGATCAGGTAAAGCTATTTGCACCTCTTGCACAGTCAATCGAAAAGGTTAAATCCGAACTGTCTCGTGAATACGAAAGAAAAAAGATCGTGAATAATCGTGTAATGCAATTAAGAAAGATTATGCTATCTGATTCTGTCAAAAATGATAGTGACGCTGAGAGCAGCGACGGTGAAGGTGGACACTTGACTGTAATTATGGCTAAACAAAAACCCTGGCAAAACTGACAGTCGAACTATATACAGTAATTCTGTTTTTGATAAGAAATAGTTATATGACATATTCAAATATTACCCGCTGATTATATTTTTTCGAAAATGCAGATTTCTACATTTTATCAGCTGCAAATTGTACCGATCGTGGATGTATATCAAAATATCTAGCAGCTGCGTTTATTGATGGGAAAGTTATTTCTTGGTCTGTTTCTGTATTTATGGATTTAATAGCTCTCTTTACGAATACTTTACACGCTCCTGTATTTCCACGTCTAGAATTCTGACTCTGTGTGGTAACTTGCAGGTTAGATAACTGATTATTCTGGGGATTCCCATCAAAGTGGTCAACTACAAGTCCCTTTTTAATCAATCCAAAAAAACATTCAAATATGAACCTATGTGAGAAATAATTTTTACCTCTACCAATACTGAATCTAAAATAACCAAATTTATTAACACTACCGAGTGGTTTTTTTAATCGACAGTGCCTGATCACGCCATCACGAGACGCTTCATAATTTTTGATGATCGGATGTGCTACAAATTCGTTTTGCTCCATTTATATAATAATATTATTTGTCTAAATCATTATTCTGAAATCTGGCCAGATAATCCTCTGCGGTTTTTATAGGGAATTTACCTAACGATGTATTATTTTTTTTGTCATAATAACGTTTTAATTCTCTATATTTTTTTCCACCGCATTTCACACATAACTGAGTTTTTCCTCTGACTCCAGCACCACACTGAATACACGGTTTTGGTCCTAGACTTCCATGTCTAACACGTTGCATATGGTAGCCACAGAATTCATTCACGCATGCTCTGTTACAAGGAGAAGTATGTCCAATTTTAAGCCAGTGGCAGTAATTCTTTGTTTCAATCATTATATACATATATACTAAAAATTCAATTTAAATATTTGTTTTAATTATATGGAGGAATTATCCATGATTGAACCTTCCTCAGCCTCAGCGGGATCCAGATTTGACCTTGACAGACTACCAGAATATAAATTTAGTGTTTCGATGCAGGATCTAGCTTTAACGAATGAAGATATAACAGAACGTATCCGTGAAGCCAAGAAGGAATTTCGTGACGATGGTGCGGCTCATGTGTGGTCAACATTCAGAGTTGGAAATGTTGTCAATGTGATGAATGACAAACGAGGAAAAGTAATTATTAACCACCTTGATAATCAAAAATATTTTATTTTAATAAAATTTATTTGTAGAGACAGATGACGATATCTGGATTATTCGTGATAAGCGTGATCCAGTCCGTGTGCAGTCGGGAGGCAATATTGTTCTCTTAAATAACAGATCCAAACCTGGAATACTGACTGGTATAGACAGACCGTATTTTGAACGGGGGTATCCTGTGACCGCAGTTGTCTATGCAATATATCCGCTGAATGATAAACCTGACGTTATGGATCTCAAACCGATGAAACTGTCGAAAATAAACTGTGTAGCTGAACGAGTTACAGAACATTTTACAAATGCGATACGTGGTAATGGCCTGACAGATTTAAGACGTAAAAAAATAAATACATGGGCAGAAACAGTTAAAGATACTGGAGCGTCTATCAGCGACGTTGCTGAGCTGGGAAGCTATTAAAATTTCCAATAACGGTGAGGACGTTAACAGGAGAGATTTTGTATAAATCAAAATATGAATCAAGAGGAGCTTCCATAGATATCGTTGATCATAACGCACATGCATGGACTAATGCTGTAACAATATTTCCACGAGATAGAACGGTTAAATTTTATGATGGTGATATATTTGATTTTATCAGAAATATTAGTAAAAGTGACCCTGTATCTGTTTGGTTGTTTCAAAGTTCAGAACATGATTACGATCAATTTGTACGGCCTAATGGTGATATTTATCGTACAGAATCTCTTCATGAAGAGATGAGAAATCTTGCGCTGAAATATACTTTTGACGATATCAAGGTTGGAGAATTATTAAATAATTGTTTTACCGTACCATCAGTAGCTGCTCATTTCGCTCAGGTGAAAAGTTCATGGAAACCGACACGATCGGAATTTCTTGAAGATGTCCAGAAAAGCTGTATTGAATATGGACACGGTGGATTATGGAATACTAAATACAAATATAGCGACGTTATCTCTGTTGATATGGCAGCGTGTTATCCTGGAAGTTTTCTTGGATATGGGGAATGTTCTAAATACTTTAAGAGATTTGGACATCCATCACACGAGATGACCAAGGTTTCGATAAACGGATCCCTACCAGATTTTGATTTGACAGGATTTGCGTGTGTAGAATCATTCGAGTTTGCACAAAATCTTCATCCTATCAAATATATTTGGTTTGGAAGACATTTTTCAGAGGAATACTGGGTACCGATAGTGCTGTTGCGGTATATGATCGATTCTGGAATTTTAATATCGTTAATAGTAAATGAAGCGATTATATCATATCGTCCACAGAAGCAGGTTTGGTTACCAGAACCAGATAGTGAAGCTAGAAGAGAGTTTCCAGACCTAAGCGAAGATGATATTATTAATATACGTAAATGCAGGGACGAGTATGATGAGAAACTCGCAAAAGATATTGGTAGAAAGATAATTGGTAAGTTTACTCAAGGAGGATCGTATGATCATAAACGAATGTGTACAAGATTGATTATGGATGACGCTGAGCTAGATTTTATAATCGCTGATACAACAAAAAAAAATACGTTTGTAAGTAGAAATAATGCATATTTATCAGACGGGACCAAACTAGGTACGATTGTAAGCTATATTGATGGCGACTCACCGCAGTTCACTCATTTAAGATCTTCGATGTTAGCTTATGTTTCGATAAATCTATTGTCTATGATAAATAGATTTCCTAATGATGCTGTCAGAGTTGCTACGGATTCATTTTACATAGATAAAAAATATAAGGATTTATTAAAACCGCTACTCGGTAATGGTGAATGGGGATCATGGAGGATAAAGCAAGAAAATATACTTAGCTATTCTGAATCTGCAGACGTTGAAATTATGGAGAAATATTACAAAAATAGTGATCAAATATCAAAGTCATCTGCACCATCTGTATACGATCCTTTAGCTAGACATAAATCCGTCTATCTTAATGGATGCGGTGGTTCAGGTAAAACAACTCGTGCGATTAACTTATTTATGAATAATAGTTCAGATATAATTGTTTTAACACCTACACATAAACTCGCCAGAGAAATAAAAGAGCGAGGAGTAAAATCATGTACATACCATAGTTTCTTCAGGTGGTGCGGAGACACATGGACTCCTGAGAGAATGGGTGAAAAATATATACCTAAGTATATTATATGGGACGAGATATGCACGGTGTCGTTAGAAGTATTAAAAGTATTTCTTGAATGGTTGTTATTAAAGAATACTGCTGTGATTATGTGTGGTGATCATGGTCAACCACCACCTTTGTTGGACAATCTCCACATGAATGGCTGAAAAATAATGTAGATTACTATGAAGAAATAACTGATGACCGTAGAGCCATTGATGAACCGCTGAAAGAACTTAAAAGATTAATCAGACTGCAGCCAGATAAAATACAATGTGAGATAATGCGTAAAGTAATTCCAGAAACTACAATGAGTGATTTTTTAAATTTATGGAGACCCGCTGATTTGATAGTCGCAAGTAGAAAGATAGTTCGTGATGAACTACAGGAGAAATTATTTCTGTTACATAAAAAAAAGTTTTCAGATCTATCTGTACCGTTATGTTATCGCCCAGCAGATACTCGACGACAGAATATTGAAGTGGAAATTCCTGGTGGTGGGGTACAGAATCTCGTCTTGAATGATATTGTTTTGGTTGCTATTGATGTTGTTGAATGCGCATTGAGTATGGATAAATCTCCATGGACGTTAGGATACGCTATAACGATTCACTCATCTCAAGGATTAACTATTTCTGATACAAATATCTAGATTGTAGATGATCGGATTGAATGGTCGAATTTACTCTATCTTGCAGTTTCTCGAGTCAGAAGAATATCTCAACTACATAGGGTTATTAAAGATTACGTGATAACTGAGGAAATCACTAACGACCCTGCTGCAATAAAGAAAAAATTAGCGGGTTATAAGCAATGTGACAAAAAAAAATAAGCGTGACTTTGATATTGATGTTGAATTTATTATAACGCTAAAACAACGACAGAATAATGATTGTGCAAGATGTAACTGTAAGATGCTATGGCAGTATTCGAATAATAATCCAAGACAATTTACCGTAGATAGAATTAATAGCGCTCTAGGTTACACACGTGATAATGTGATGCTGACCTGTCTTGAATGCAATCGACGTAGAGGTGCTAGTTTACATAAGTGAACGTGGTGGTAATTGTGTATCCGCAGGAATTACTTGTAATTGTTCACGTACAAATCCACGCTGAGGGGCTGTAGAATCTAGTCTGTTGATTGCAGGTCTTCCAGTGGATCTATGTCAGAAATTGTACTTGTAGTAACGCTCCAGATAGGATCGGTTGCTCTTTTTTTACCACCCTCAAGTTCCCCAGGCTCATATAAATATCTTACAGTTACATTACCTAATATTGGTCGAGCTTGTTGTCTGTCATCGCTACGGGCTATATATTTTTTTGTGATCGCATTAGAAGATTTCATGGAAGTTGCACGAGTAATTTCATTATTTAGCGCAGATATCACACCTGGTAATCTTGCAACCCATTCACGAGATCTCTCTCCGGACTTAAAGTCGGTAGATATTTCCTTTGCGTATTGATATCCAAATAACCGCTCAGCAAGTGTTCTATTAAATTGTTCAACGATTGCCTGATCACGATGAATTTCAGTATGTCCTCGTCTGATTTTAACGTTATGTCGCATCATCAATGATGATACTGCACCAAGAAATTCTTTACCAGGATCAACCTGTAATAATTGTGGCCATCGCAAAGGTCCTCGCTGATAAATTCGCTCGAACGCAGATGCAACTTCAGATGCTGTCTTTGTTGATAATGGTTCAGCTTCTTTATATCTACTTGCAACGTCAACAACAGTTAATGCGTATTTGTACGTGCGTGATTTTCGTCCACGTGTTTTAATAGTATCGTGTGGTAAAAACAAAATATCTGCTTGATGAACTTCATTAGGGACGCTGACATCAAATGTGCGTATTGAATTTTTTTAGGTGGTGGTAGATAAATCTGCCATATTGCCTGTCGTGCTAACCACGCTGCAGCGACATTACGTGAGACTTTTGCTGCTTCGGAAAGTTTAGTAATAGCTGCTTTGCCTCTCCAATATCCTCTCGAGGAATAATAAACAGATTCCATTATATTAGTTATATAATTAATTACCAGCCCCTAGCATTATTTTACCTTTCATAGCAGATTTTATTAGAAAACTAGCGAGTTTTTCTCTGAGAGATTTATTAGGTATAAAATTTAACGCATGAATCAATTTCACATCTGCGAGATGTCGTTGTTGTAAATCCTTACTTTTATACGCAACATCATGAACATGACACGCTTGATCAATCTTATTTACTGGATGCTCTCCTGGTCTTGGTTGATCCTGATCATCAAGTCGGATATCAAGTCGGGTTCCAGGACCACAATAATTATATCCAGGAAGGTATTTCTCACCGGGGTATTTAGCCCATGGGGTTCCTGGTAATTTCCCTAATGAAGCGGATATATCTCCACCGTTATTTATCGATGAAATAAATTTATATTTTTTTGTGCCACATTTTACACATTTACCTGTAATAGCACGTCTTTTATTTTTTGTTGTTATCATTGTTAATTCGGCAGTAGGTGTAGATGCTCTACATCGAACACAATATAAACTCATATTATTTATTATATGGATATAATTGATTTCTCAGCGGCACGAAGACAAGAACCAGTAAAGCACCATCCAGCGCTTCCAAATTCTATCAGAATGATAATAATAGGTCCATCTGGATCTGGTAAAACACAATTATTGCTTAATCTAATAATGCGATGGCTCAAGTGGGATAGGTTATATTTGGTAGCACCATCTGTAGATGATCAGCGGTGTTATGGGGTACTTAAAGATTTTAATGAAAATGCAAAAATATTGGACGAAGATGGAAACGATGTTATTGATTTTATTACCGATATCGATGAGGCACCATCTGTAGATGATCTAGATGGACTTATTAATAATTTAGTAG
>JAECUM010081616.1:0-31555 GCA_016617855.1 Megalonaias nervosa | reverse complement strand
TATTATTAATATTATTATTATTATCTCCTTAACAGCAGTGTTCAGCTTCAGCACCTTTAGATTTTACGTATTTTTCTGAATTGTACTTAACATTTTAGAAGTCAACCGAGGTAAGATGGATCTTATGTAATACGCTATATAACTGAGATTTGTAGTTAGAATTATGATAAAGACAAAAGAGCTAATAAAGATACATAATACTTTAAATAATAACAACGAAACTGTGTTAATGTTTTATTTTCATCTTTTTTTATTGAGCTGGATTCCGCGTCTATTTATCTATCTATCTATCGCTCTGTCAGTACTTCGGTCCGTCCATTTGTAGATTTGTTTGTCTGCCCGTGAATTTATCTGAAAAACAAGACATTTTACAATTATAAACAACAAGGCCGGAACCTGCATGTCGAGCTCATGATCGATGCATTACTATAAAACTAGTGACCTTGACCCCGATGGTGAACGACTGAGCGAGCATGTAGAAAATGTTCTATCTTAGCTTCACAATGATTCATGCAAAATATGAGCCAAGCCCATCAAGAGGTTCAATAAATATAAACAAATTAAAACTTTAATCAAAACTATGACCCAAATTTAGCGTAAGTTTCCTATGACTGTGACCTTCATCCCAATGTCAAAGGGGCACGTAAGTGTATCACAGTCTGTGAGTGTGTCACAGAATGAGTTGTGTAAGTTTCATAATGATTCATCTCAAATATGAAGAAAGTCCTTAGAGTTTAGGAAAAACGAACAAATAAAGAACTTGAAACAAAACCTTACCAGAAATGATCTATGACTTTGACCTGAAGTTGATGTTGTTGCCTGACAAGTGGCTGTTTTGTCTCGTTTCTCACTAAGGTGGACTCGATAACGAATAATATAATTACGTTGACCCAAGTCGCTACAAAACATTCATTTTAATTTTTATAGAGTTCTCTTTCATTTCAATTCCATCTACATCAACGAAATTGCGCTATTAATTACCTAAATATTAAGTGTTTTCATTATGATTAACTTTGATTAAGAATTTTTATACCATTTGATTCGGTATCATAATGGAACATTATTGATGAGCATTTAGCAGTATTCATGAGTTCTGTTTCAAACGTGTTGACACAAATAGGAGACTCAGTTAAAATGTATGCACAATGATTGACTATATGACAATAAATTGATGAATGCGATTTCTTCATAAGGTTATCTCGCTTTGGAATGATAAAGGGGCGTGGGTCAGTCATGTTATATATAATTTGAATATTAATTTATGTCATACATAAAAACGTCTCCAAATTATGTAGATAAGAGCAAACTCTTGAAATTAGTTTCATTTGTAGGAGTCAAGGATAGTTTTATCTCTATTGAAAGGTAAATAACACAGAATATAAAGTTCATGTAATTGGCAAATAACGTTTTATATAAGCCATCTGACTAAGGTGGACTGATTGATATCAGTCTCAAATGTCAGCGCTAGCTGCATCTGAAAACATTTACACAGAATGGTGGTAATAAAATTATCAGTCACAATTTTTATTTTACAATTGTTGTTTGTTCAAACAAAAATGAGACCATTCGTTCTGAACAAGATATTCAAACTCAAGTTGAACTCATTCCCAACCCCCCAATCAGATACGGCAATTTGAATATATTTTGTAATTTAAATTCGGCATAAGCCAAAATTAAGAAAATCTAAACATTTCCATGATAATAACTTTATTCTTGATCAAGTTTCAAACATTTGCTTTAAAAAGTTGACTTTAAACTTAGTTTGAGTTTGGTACCCAAAGAGTTTAGAGAAAACAGAGTTGGGAAACTTTTCTTTTCATTAATATTGGTTTTAATGTCTACATTTTAATATTCAATAAGGTAACACGTGCATATGTTAGCAAGGTAATTTAAAAATCTTCGAGATTTCACTCTTTATGACGGACGCTTGATATAAAACAAAAATCTGGAGTGTCCTGTAAGTTTCCTTTACAGAAAACTTTTACTGAATTGATATTGTCGGAAGTCTAACCAGTCTTAAGACGTCGCCTAAGACAAGATTATTCTTTAGGAACGTTTTAGTAACGGAGCTTATATAACACAAGCAAGTGGACAATAATGTAGCTTATATGACTTGGACAAGTGGACAATTATGCAGCATATAGGACTTGAACAGATACACATTAATGTAGCTTGTCAGACTTGAACAATGGACAATAATGTTGCTTATAGGACTTGAATAAATGGACAATAATTTAGCTTATAGGACTTGAACAAATGGAAAATAATGTAAGTTATAGGACATGATTAACTGGACACTAACGTAGTTTACAGCACTTGGACAAGTGGGCAATAATGTAGCTTAGAGGACTTAAATCAGTGGACAATAATTTAGTGTATAGGACTTGAACAGGTAGACAATAATGTAGTTATCGGACTTGAACAGGTAGACAATAGTGTAGTTATCGGACTTGAACAAGTGGCTGTTTAAGGCAAGTTGTTTTAAATGAAATAGCAACTGCCCTTAAAAAACGTTTTAAACTATTCCATAGTCATGTTCACAACTTATTGACTGGATCGATAGACGCTTCATTAATATTTATATGGTGTTCATATCTCCAGTGCAGAGTGCACTTTAATTTACTTTGGAATTGTACTCTGAGTAAAGACTTAACAAAGGGTATTCTAATTATGATTGCTATTGCCTCAATGATATCATTTTGATCATTAAAACTATGAATATTGTATCAGATTTCCACTTTGCACCATGTAACTAATCGAACATGTCAAACATTATGGTTTTTCGTAATTACAACCAGTACAAATCTGTGTAAATTGAAGTTTGTGAATAGAGGTATTAGTGGATTTTGATCGAATGCCTTTTATACTGAGTACAAGCGCACATCACAAAATGATGCATTATTCTTAAATCTATAGACATTTCTTTTGAGATCTATTAGTCCTTCTCAGACTTCCACCAGATAATTATATTTATCCTTTTTATCTGTGCTCTCAGATAAAAGAAATATTTTCCTAAATGTTGAAAAACAGAGAAAGGATTATATGACAATTGCGTGTTCTAATTATGATTTTATTAAAAACAAGAAAATTGTCCTACTTCTTGTTGACAATATATGAATAAATTTTGGATCTACTCGTTCGTCCGTCTGTACAAATGTTCTGCTTTGTTGAGTGCATATAATGTTCATTGCCAAATATATTTTAATATATGTTCTTTTTTCTTTAAA
Source organism: Megalonaias nervosa (assembly GCA_016617855.1). Lineage (NCBI taxonomy): Eukaryota > Metazoa > Mollusca > Bivalvia > Unionida > Unionidae > Megalonaias > Megalonaias nervosa. The sequence continues at coordinate 28,328 of JAECUM010081616.1, read as the reverse complement.
TACTTTAGTGTATTAACCTTGTGCCTTGAATATAACTTTTTGATTAAATTTTATCGCAATTCGATAGTTATTTTAATTCTTTATTTTGAAGTTATACTTATCACTTTTCACGAACTTTATATCACGTACGAATCCTCATTGACATATGTACACTATACCGAACGTTTTCTATGATATAGTTTAAATATACATGTACATATTTAATGAGATCCTTTGTATACAGTCAAAACCAGGTACATAATTATTTATAATTTACAATTTATTGCTCTTCCATCTGCGTGCAAGTGATAGATGTCTACGTGATCTACTTAGAGTTATAAATATGACCTGTGATCTACACTCTAAACCAGCTTACATAGTCACACTGGCATGACTCTTCATTTTTGGATAAACTTAACTCATGTTTGCGAAATACGACACTAAGTGACTACTTTTTTGCTATATGTCCTTGCTTCGTTTCAATCACCATTTGTCTTCCTTTGAAATCTTACATTAACGATACTGATATAGACAAGTTCAATTAGGGAGAGTAACAAAGGCGAAGTGTTCCACAAGAACGCACCCTCGAGTCCCTGTAGTTATTTTGAAAAGAGAGTTGAAACTTTATCGTCCTTTCTCTTACTTCAAAAAGGCACTGGACAGGCGTATTCTTTTGACTTTTAAACAGGCATTTAGATTATCAGATATGATTAATTCTAGTTTCAAGGACCCTGATCAAGAGATATATTTTGATATATTGTAATATCAACTTTGAATGAAATTAGACTAATACACAAACACGTCAACTCTAAATACGAGCATTTATGCATAAACACGCCGAAATCATAAACGAACTAATGGTCTTTAACATTTTAAACCGTTGTGAAGCTCGATAAATATTGTTGAATGAATTAGGTAGCCAGAATATATTAAAATCAAGAAAAATGGCCGCTATTCAAACGTATATATTGAAATGGAAGCATTTGGAAATCCTCGCTTCTATCCGATGTGAGCGGAATAACTTCCACTCTCTGTCCGAGACTCGACAGTAATTGTAGTGAAACTTTCCAAACTGGTGTTTTAGGGGGACGAACATCTGGAAAATGCGAAGAATAGATCTTCTTGATGAAAGACAGACGTCGACAAAAAACTCGTCACGGCGTTTTAACCATCAATGAAATACTCGTACTTTTAATTATGAAAGTAATCCTTGAACACTTGAATAAAAAAAAAAAAAAATGGAGAAACAATCCAGTTTCCATTACTTTAACTTCCTGCATACACTTCTATTAGTGACGGTACGTCGTCGAATGGTTCTAACATCAATGAGGTTACTATGACGTAATAACAACAGAGGACGTCAGGGCAGTTCAAAATAGCCACTATTAACATCTATGGTTTTCTTTTCTAGCATGCGACAAAAAAGGCCAAGGACGTTCAGATTAAAATGGAGAGACATGTTTGTTTCGGCCTGTCCAGACTCTGTACACACACAGACTTTACAGATACCAGTCTTGAAAAAAATAAACAACGGTTTGCTTGCATTAGTCAGATACGTTATGATCTCATTCCTTTAGAAAGTAATGATGTCATTGAGATTATGACGTCACAATTTGCATGACGTCAGGCTTGTATAAAACTTAATTCAAATCTTTCTGACCGATGTAAGTTTAGATTTCTTTACCTTAATGATATGAATTGACATGCATTGTTTTCACTATAAATTAAATTTAATTTTAGTCTTCACTCGCAGCGCCGACTAGCGCCCAAAAAATTCGGGAGCCTAGCTTTCATTTCACGCCTTATCTTTCCACAGGCTCTTGTTTTGCTCTCTACTGTATAGCAATGAATTACAAAGCAGGCCAGGGCAAGTGGAAAACGTTCGCACCTTACCGCTAATTATCGGAAATAGACATGCAAAATACTTAGCCGCCATTTCATATACATGTACTAAACAAAGCCAGTCGCACACCACCATTGCGTTCGATTGAAATGACATATTCTCTGGCCAATAAACATTCCCCACATTTCTTCTTTCAAGATCACTAGATAACTTTCTTTCAATGAACTTGTGTAAGTAGTATCACTCCATCGAAGTACTGTTGAGATGCAATTTGGTAGAAATGTCACGAGGTGTTCCGACTGAGGCTAGGAGCCAGGACTTCTCTCGGCCATTTCCATCAAGTTAGGAAATAACATCGGATGTAGTTCTATGAATGTACATAAATTTGATGGGTTTGGTGATTTGCATCTCGCAGAATGTACCACATATGTTGACAGAAAATGTCGACAATGTTCCGACATATGTTCCGCCGACATACGGTGCCTTGTGAACAAAAGTAGTTCCAAATATTGTTGTTAATGGTGACGAATTACATTGAGATTTCTATAACGAATTAACGGAAACGGAAAAGAATGTTCGGAATGGGCAATGGGCATGAACTACATTTGGAACGTTGTCAGCGATTTCTTTACCGTGCTACCCCCCCCCCCCCGAAAAAAAACCCCAATACAAACTCTGGTTTACAAACAGAGGTAATTTTATGTCCGTTGTTCTTATAATGTGATATTCTTATTGATGTCACAACGATTCAATGACATTTCACCACTAATTGCAACGTAAGCAAGAGTTTCAGGCAGTAGAAACTGCATGGTTTCTAAATATTTTTTATTTGGATATTCCAGAAATTACATTAAACTTCAACGTGCAGGTACTTTATTGAAGAAGAAAAATTATTTTTAACCTTCATTGTTTCATTATGAGGATAAATTCTCTTTATGTTCGTTCGCCAAAAAGTTACCAATTTGGAAAGTATCGATACGATTACGTCTGAGTCTCTAGCCTGGTTACCTGGCCTGCTTCGGCTTTCAACACTGTGAATTTGAAAGCCAAGAAACCTAAAATTTATGTCAGGAATAATGTTGCAAGAGCTAACTTAGTTGTATACGGTTTTTGCGTCATTTTGGTATCACATGCATTATGGCGGCATAGTATTGATGACGTCAACACTCTCTCAAGAGATAAGATCAAAACACGCCTGCTTGATGCAAACAAACCGTAAATGAACGTAGTGTTTGCTGTTTTTTTAACCTGACTTTAATCTGCAGATACAGTCTGAGCAGGCCGAGAAGTTGAAAATAAAATAAGACGTTGCGAATGGTTGTGCACTACTCTCGTAATGTACTTATTCTGTACAATCAAGCAAGTTTTGACCTGAATGTGGTATAAATCAAGAATTAAACTTCAAAAGGCATTACAAATACAACAATGATTAAAATTATTTTTAAAAAAGATTATCAACAAATTACGAATTCTGATTATGCCAGCGGTCGCATTTTAAACTAGTAAGAGACTGTTTATAAACCTTATGCGATTAACAAGCTAATTAATTAGCATACACTTTTAGCTCACTACATGTACATTTGTCTTCAGTTTCTGATTCAACCTTCCAACACTACATATGGCTTATTTATCAGATGTACCAAAAGTTCCATATCCCATTTTACGTTGGGCAGGGAATGGCATGACTGGATTACACTATAATAACATGTGATTAAGAAGCTATATAAATTTTTTTTTGCATTAATTTCATTGTGCAACAATTTCGAAAAATAAATGAAAATAAATAAATAAATAAATAAATAACGCTCTTGATGGGCTTGAATGTGGAAGAAACCAACGAACCTGAATATGTCACGCTGACTGTAAGCTATAAAGGTTGCCAATCGCGTATAGTTGGGTCGGGTGGTGCTCTTGGGGAGATTTATACCCATTGGGTCATTTTAAAATTTCTATGGCATTGAGAGACATATTTTCTTTTCCAAATACATCGATAAACTCCAAGGACTTTTTACTGGGACCAAGCTCATCAGACCAAGCTATGTGCTGTGCTCATCCTTAATGTATTTCATTAGATAAATTGGTAGGAGTCGAGTGTTTTAATATAAATGAGTACAGTAGTTTTGGTTTACACAGTTTTACTGCGTATGTAGATTGCCGACAGAAACGTGCTATTTCTGTCCTTTCTATAATACTGAAAGGGCGTTGACACGTTTATTTTATTACTGCAAATCAATAATTTTTCCTTTTACTTTACATAATTTAGTTGCTATTTTAGCCCAATATTTTTACCATGCAAAACAAAATTGTAAATGATGCCGATTTGAAAGCGCACAGAAACTCTTCCCAACGTGCGTTGAAAGGACACTTATGTATATACACAATTTATACGTACAAACTTTATTGAATGAATGAATGAATTGTTACGTGTAGGCTCGTAAAAAAGTAACAAAGAAAAGAGTGAAGCCAACAAGCTTTGTAAATTTAACAAAAATAATTTATTTCCCTAGACAGCAAGGTAAAAATATGAAAAAGGACTTACGGTTTATGAATCTAATCCAAAAATTAACCCTAGAATTGATAAATATAAGTCCTATCACTAAAAAGTTCTAATTGAATCAAAGTTCGAATCCCGATGAAGTTCCAAGATGGAAGGCGATGATGTCTTCTATAATCTGTCCTGTATTGATGTGTCAACAGTTCCTTTTTGAATTTTATGAATCAAGAACAATATTCCGGCTTTAGAATTCCGAATAATTTCCACTAAATGTCTTTGTCCAAGAATTTTTATGAGCACTGGTATTTTCCAGGGAATATAAATTATTAAATCCAAAAAATAGAAGAATTTTAAATCAAACTGGCATCAACAATAAAAACACGTTGAGCTCTGAAGGTGTAAATTACGACTGACTAAATCCACTACAAAATATCTGTTTTAACCCTCAATTTTAGATCATATGGTGGGGTCACGTGGTCACTTAGTTCGAACAACGCAGTAAAGTAATATGTCAATTAGCACGTAGGCTATTTACAGGTTCGATTGTACTGAACGAATCTTACTATAAGATTCAATAATAAAAAAAATAGAAAAAGGTTGTTTACAACAGAGCTGACGCAAGCCAAGAATGACCTTGATTACGACCAATGATTTTCACTCTGTGTTTACGAATTTTGAACCAAGGTCAGGAACTAGGTCAGCTAAAAATACAATGTAGCAACACTACTGCGTTTTAATCAGGCTAAAAAGAACTGAACTGAATTTTCTGAAAAAAATGTCAACTCCAGTGAATAAAGTTATCATAAAAATAAAATAAAAAAGAATTTAAAACTAACACACAAGTAATTAATTACATATACGTAACAGAATGAACGAAGGGAGATGACCATCTGTGAAATGTGATATGTGATTGCGTGTAATTGTATCTGAAAAAAAAAATACACAATACAGAGCTTATTAAACTACCACATATATAATTTTGGGTCTCTTGAAAGCTTGTGTTTTGCATGTAAGCTTGTATGTTCATGTTCGTACCTTATGCTGAAACTGGATGGATACTTTTTTAAGAACAAAAATAAAGAGACAATAGCTTTCATTTGAAAAGAAGCTTAAAGTATGAAATATGCATATGTTTATCTATGCATGTAAATATCACTAAGAAAGAATAATATTTTGATTTATTAATTTCGAGTATGTCTGTCTTTTTGTATGTATGCAGATATGTATCCATATTCGTGTGATTGTAGATGGGCTGCCTTGTGCGGGTTTATCTACGGGAGATAACTCTTACATAATTTCATGCAGAGAATTGCAAGGTTATTTCGTTTAATTACAAATTCGGCGGTTTTTAATACGGTGACATTATCACAGATTAGAGTAAAAGCAAGATAGAAAAATTGAAAGATAAAGTCTAACTTAGTTTTCTTCCGTTGTTAAATAATATATTACGTTGTACTATTTCATTTTTTTCTTTCTTTTCCAAAGCTGTAAATTAGAGCAAGTTAATGTGCAATTTCACCAACAAAGTCAACATCCTTCGTAACAATTTACAATAAATGACAACGTATACCATAAAAAAAAGAACACTTGTTGAACTTCTCACTTCTGTAACTCTCTGGTTTATAAACGGTGGTTAGAGTCTTTAGAATAAATTAGACAAGTATTACGTTTGCACAAAAGCGCTCCGCTATGTTTATTTTGTTTTTGGTTAGGAAACACAGTAATATTTTTGTTTTTTAAAAGAATACAAAAGTGGTTATAGCAGGAGAAGCTTTTCAGATAATCTATTTAAAGCAAGAGTATTTTTTGCATTGCTGAGCAGGTGTGGGTTTTTCATCTATACTGTCTGCTTCTACCATCAAGTTGTGTGTGTGTGCGTGTGTGCGTGTGCGCGCGCGCGTGTGTGTGATTTGGATTTTTAACGTGGCTTCAACAGTTTTTAAGTCATATCTCTACTATGTCTGCAGAGTGGCAGTTTATAGTTATATCTAGCACTGGGGCATCATGCCGCAGACATGTAGCATGATGATCCACCCAGTCACATTATTCTGACACCAGGCCGACCAGTCCTAACACTAACCTCTTGCAGCTGCTAGTAACATTTTTTTTTGTAAGTCTTTGATATGACTCGGCCGGGGTCCGAACCCGTGAGCCTCCCGTATCTGAAGGGGACGCTCTAGCCACTTAGACCACCGAAGCGGTCCATTAATAAGAGAAGACAGGCCGTCTTTTAATGCCCTAGTTATCATAGGTACAATCTTTCAGACTCAGTCCGTTAAAAGGTTTGAAACAGAAAGACTATAAATAGTCGCATACACGCGCTTTGAGACAATTTAGTAGTATCGCAAGTTTCCCTTCTTTACTCGTCTAAAGAAGTTAATCTTACATGCCTAAATAAGTAATTCGTACATGCCTAAAGAAGTAAATCGTACATGACTAAATAAGTAAGTCACATATGCCTAAAGAAGAAAATCGTACACGCCTAAAGAAGTGAATCGTACATGCCTAAATATGTAATCTTACATGCCTACAAGTCTAAAGAAGTAAATCTTGACCTTCTAAAGAATTAAATCTGAAATAATTAATGACGTAAATCTTACACGCCTAAAGAAGTAAATCTTACATGCATAAAGAAGCAAATCTTACCCGTCTAAAGAATTAAATCTTAAACGCTTAATAACGTAGGTCTTCCACCCATAAAGGAGTAAATCTTACACGCTTAAAGGCACAAAGTTTTACAGGAGTAAATCTTACACGTCTACACAAATAAATATTACACGCTCAAAGACATAAATCTTACATGCCTAAAGAAGTACATCTTAAAAGCTTCAAGACTTTAGTCTTGCACTCCAAAAGAAGTAAATCTCATGTACAAGAAATTACATGTGTGCAACTTTACAAATGTATTATTACCTTCTCTTGGGCGGATATAAGGAAATTTCCGAAGGAGCGACGAAGATGTTCCAAAATAACAACTCTTGTTTCAAAGAGACATTTGTGGTTTTGGATCTTCTTGGCTAAAACTACTTTCTTTAACTTCTTGCAGAGGTTATCATGTTTTTATGTTATTGTCTCAGATGGATTTTCACTGATATTCAAAAGATTTTATCAGGTAAAAGTCAAAATCACATCAAGTAGTCTATTGTGAACTGACCAAACGAAACTGGAATGATTACGTTCACAACTTTTCGCACATTCATCTTTCATGGTAGACTAATTGAAAGTCTCAGTACCTGTTTTAATAACATGCTGTAGAGAACAGTAAGAGCAGATACTAATGCGGAATAGTAAATTGTGTTGATAACAACTTTTGTCTCGTTTAACATATTCCTATTCATGAACCCAAAATGTTAGCAATGTACATTGGGCTTTGCATTTTCTTGTACTGTGATAAGAACTTTATCAGGTAAAAGTCCATATGCAATAGCTCTTATGCTAAGAGGAGGTTGTCGCAGAGAGGCAAGGTGGTTGCATAGCAAAACGAGTTGTATCTAGATGCATTGCATCATACATTTTTACTGGTATTGCTGCTACTACTGTTACTACTGCTATTACTATTACTACTGCTACTACTAAGCTTGGTGGGTTAATCTGATTAATAGCTTGAAATAACAATGCATCCAGCTGCACCTAAAGAAGTAAAGCGTGTAACTTATACACCAATCAAAACGTGTGTCACCTATGAAACTACAAGAAGAACAAGCCAAATTTGAAAGAGAACAGGAACAAATGATGAAGCTGGCTACAGCAACAACCTGGGCCCGAATTTCGCACAGAGAAAGAATGATCTGAATGGATATAATAACAACTAAAAAGGTGTGCAAAACAACAACCCGAGAAAGGAGAAGGCCTTTGTGGACTGTACGACCGCAAGGACATTGCTGATCGATTGGAAACACTGGTAAGATCAGTTCGTGTTAATATTAATGCATCAGAAGTTATTAATGAGGCCACATCGATTTGTCAGCGATCACTCACCAATGGCATCATGGACAGAAAAATATTGCGCGAATTAATGAATGAACCCACTGAAGACATCAGTGACGTATATTACGACACCAATGATGAGTTCTAATTAAACACTTGGTTTTGAGATGCTCCTCGTCTTACATGAAATTTATGTTGCGTTGCAACCTGTTGTTGCAAATACAACGCAGAGCGCTACCTCGATGATTACAATGTGATCAATGAAACCAGGATTTAATGTGACTTTTTGTAAGCCTGTTACTGCTGGTGACTCGTGCACACGAAATCGGATTAGCGCCATTGCGATTTTATAACAGTTGGTCTGATATCCGATCACAACCGTTTGGTATTGGTATATCAAATTGTGATCCGCCCATGGCGCAATAATACGCATACATAAACATCCTCGCGAGCGTCTGCAGTTGATTCTATATCAATGATCAATTTCCACATATTAATCACTAGTGACGTATGAAAAATAACGATGAAAAGTATTAATAATCCCCGTTTTCTAAATTAATTTAATATGGTACACATTTTCAGCACAATCCTTTCTGCTTTCTGTTCTCCCCTCCCCTCTCATGCATAACGGACAAACTGCGCAGAAATGTGGAATGAAAGAGAAAAGGAATTTGGGCCGGATTAAAACCTTGAAATAGAAATTACACCAAGTAACCTACAAGAATATGGTTCGTCCTAACGATACGTGTGCACTTTCCCTGGGATTTATCTACAGTGTTTATCAATGATGCAAGTAGTAGATGTATATGAGGTTTTTATGCCAAAGAGGGTTGTAGCTCAGAAAACCCCCACCCCTTCTAAAATAAATATATTCTGATATTTTCTCACCACCTCAGAGACCCCCCTCTCCCTCAAAAAACCACCCTCCTCCAAATTTTTATCTCAGAAAATGATGAAATAATTTGAAACCCAAAGGGGATTCTAGACCAGAACACCCACCCCCTCTAAAATAAATATATTCTGACATTTTTTGCCACCTCAGAGACCCCCTCTCCCTCAAAAAACAGGAACACCCACCCACCTTCCAAACACATGTTAAAAGCACAATAAAATATATAAAATGTCCTATTACTAAGAGCCAATTTGTAGCGTCGGATTTAATCTAGCAAGCAGATTTTTTTAAAAAAGATTTAATTCAGCTTCAAGATATAGTAACATTTTGTCAAAAATATGTTAGAAAAATATTTTCACTTACCTGTTCATAAATCCTCTAGCAGAAATGGCTACGAAGAAAATTTTGACTGCCTTTTATAACGTTATTCTGGAAAATATATTGGAAATAACCTTGATTCCATAACATTTTGGAGTGGGCGTTATTTTAGGAAAATCCATTGCAAATTACCTATCTTTGACCTGATTTCGGCGTTATATTCTAAAAAATCCATTGGAAATTCCCTATTTTTAACCTTTCAGAATGATCACATAATTTAGTTATTATGGAAATTTCGTGTGGGCCTATGACGGCATCAGTAATCATTTTACACATTTAATCTCCAGGGAAACCAAATCTGTATATAGCAATATATTATGCATTACTATCTTTACAAATATTGATTTGTATTCACAGCAAGACTATTACAATGGTAAAGAGACAAATATATTGTAAGGAATACAAAGCTTTCTTAGTATCTAAGACTATTCACATGATCGGATATCAAACGAATAGACTGCAATTTATTTTTCATCATAGAAAACCAAAGCATTTTATCATTTTGAAAACATTTTTCTATATATTTTCACAGTAGGGGAAGTAGTATATGAATGGGGATTTGAGGCATTTTTATTTGTTTCCATGGATCAAACATTTTATTGTTAAAAAAATGATGAAACCTATCTCGTAAACAAAAATACAAGGAAGAAAGACAGTTATATCTTTTTTTTTTAAAAGAATATCATCGCCTATCACTAGAACATCAACATTCGCTATTAAGTATAATTTATTTTCAAAATTGTACAAATGAAATTTAATTCTACCGGTTACTTTTCGACGACATTCAAATAGTTCTTTCACTGCTATCTTACTGAGAAGAGACTTACTACCTTTTACAAAAACCTTCGACCGGTCTAAGTCTATGTTAATTTTTGTGTACTGTTGCTGGCTGATCGGATCATGAAAATTGTCATATTTTAGTGAGAGCTCGTCTCGCAAACTTTCGAGATAATTAAAATATTTACTATCATCTGATCTGATAAGGGAGAGTTTGATTCTGTCAAATTTACTAAAACAAATACCTGAAATTTCATCGTTAAATTCAAATGATAATTGCTGGTTATTAACCATTATTTTTTTTTGATTTTGCTATTAACTCCATCGACTAATGTTAAATTTTCGAACATTATTTCTGATGTTTAGACAAAATTACTTGCATAATGTCCAAGTGCTAGTGTATTAATTCCGTCCCTGCAATACCTTTTATCATCAAAATTACTTAGTCCCCGTTTTATAATTGTATCCGTTTCAAGTTTATGATGATTTGTTCTGATAACATTTGCTTTGATAAAACTGACATTATTGTTTAGCGCTGCTTTAAAATCGTCAAAATTCATCATCTTTTTCACATATCCTCGAGGAATACCTTTTGCTTTTTTTGTAAGTTTATTGTCATCTAATATGACAGCATACATTTTACTCTTTAGTCCGACAAATTCCCTAACTGGCATAAACATAAATTCATCTTTCATTTTTCCAATAACTTTCTTATTCGAATTATCTTGAAATCCACTACATGCTGGATAATCGGATAAATCAAACAAATCTTTATTATCGTAAATATTCTGATACACATCTTCACATTTTATATTATAAACTAGCGAGTCTGTATCAGTAAATAGCAACTCCGAATCTGGTCATTGTTTTTTGTAAAATTATAGTGAAAATCGTACATCAGCCACTTTGATATATCAAATACAGCTGCACCAACATAAATCGGTTTATTTAACTTTAAATTTGTCTTTCGTCGTTGTATTGCAACAAGATTTTCATTAAATATTTTCATACTAACAAAACCATCATCGTTAACTAATTTATTTCTGCGATTTATGTCATTAACAATTTCTATCGAAACTCGCTTTCGAATATTTTCCATTGTCTTACCAAACACCGAGTTGTTCATTAACTTGAAAAAGTTTTTCTCAAATTCGGTTTTAGCCACAGCACGACGTTTCGTATTTAAATCAATATAATTTGCCATCCACCTCGACTGATTACTTTCGCACGCGATGAACTTTTCTAAGAATTAGTCCAGCATCTACTGCTTGTTTTAAATTTTTGTAATGCATAACGTAATTTCTTTTATTGAACAAATTTGGAACTAACTTATTAACAATCGAATTTTTTGCTGTTGTCGTTGCTCGTTGTTCAGGTGATAATAAACTATAATTAATCATCATTGACTCTGCACAAAACGGGTAGTCGTTATGTAGATCATGTAACGAACTAGGATAATCTAGATCAACTTCAAGAAAATATGAAATATCGGAAAAATCATTATTAATTTTTCTAGGTAAATCTTTTTCAGTTTCTCTAAGAAATTGATCTGGAGTTATCCAATGAAATCCACTACACGGCATTGGCTCTGACATCGGAAAGCCATATAAATTATTATATTTTGATAAATAATGTAATTTGATGGGAGATTTTTATCATAATTTTTCAGATATTTGTTATTAGCTACTGCATATTTTTTTTGTTATAACGCTAATTCCGCCTCTGATACCTTTTTCAATAAAGTTAAACATATCGACATCTGTTAAGAGATCCAGTTCTATCTTACTTGTTTTTAGTAGAGCGTCCCATGACAGCCCGGGAGCAGAATAATACCAACAGGGGTCTAGTCCATAATTGCTGTAGCTTACTTGACGAAAACTCTCAAAAACATCTGCTAGTAATAATACATCTGTTTTCAAATATAAATCATGATAATCACCAAATGTTTTACAACTAAATTTATTCCAAATATCTTGTGCATATTTGTACTCGTCATCTGTGATATTTTCATTTTTGAGTTGCGAGTAAAATATATCTTTATCAGGAAGAGAAGTTTCATCAAATCTGCTCCAATCGTCGAGATACTCGTAAGGAAAGATACCTTTTTTGTCAGATCGATATAGTTTTCACCAAAGCAACTTTTTAGGTTAGCGAAACTACTGAAACCTTTTACAAGCTCATCTAATGATGCTGCCATAAATTGCAGACTGTCAATAAAACGTAATTTACCGAGCGTCACCGACATATACTTTTCAAAATTATTTGGAATACATTTTATTACGTTATTTAATTTTAGTTTAGCTTTAATATTTTCATCACCAAAAGCTTCTACAATGATATGACTGTCATAGTCACAAAAGTTATGTAAAACTACAGGAATAAAATCTGGAGCATGAAATTTTAAATTACAGCTGTTATGTGCTGCTCCACGATATTGGCCGGTCAAATGACAATGATCTCGCACCATATCACGGACTCCGTTGGAGTCTACCAGCAACTTTTCACAAATATGACAATTAACTGCCTCATCGAAATCGAGTTGATGTTTAGACGTTATTTTCATCGGAGCTGTTTTAAATAATCTGTTAGAAATTTTATTAACTTCGTCTATTAAATTTTTTAATAGCCATACGGCAGGATTTTCACCTCTATATAACTTTATCGGAGTTGAAAATTTATCGTTAGCGCAACAAACTACTTTATAAGCTACTCCGCAAGGAATATGCTGTTGTATTTTTCTAGTACTGGATTTATTCGGATTATTTTCTGCTTCAACCACAGGAACGAGTGGACACTCGAAATCACCGTAAATAACAAAAGGAATATTTAGTTTATGATCATAATTTTTAAATTTTAATATTTTTTCTTTTTCGCCAGGCATAGTTATTTGTTGAACGTTGACACAGTATTTGAGATGCTCTTGAAGTATTCCATCGCCAGAAAAACCTTGTAAACATTTATAACAGAAATATTTTTTATTTTTATTTTTACTATACTGTCTGCCAACTAGGCCGTTAAAGTTTTTTATCCAACAATAATGTCCCTCATAAAATAATAAATTTATTGTATTTTGTGTGTCATTTTCTGAGATATATCTCGGGTAAACGTTTTCTCGCTCATCTAGTCAGAAAACATTTACTGAGATACTGTTTTGTTTTTCAAACTTTGGTATATGGTTTTCTGCTACTGGAAAAGTTATTCCTAAAAAATTTAGTTCGTCCTTGTATGGCAAATACTTTTCAATTCCGCCGGGGTGATCACACTGAGGATGTTTTGCAGATAAAATTGACCACTGAAAACATTTGTCATCATTGTTTCTGACATTTATACAGCATTTTTTGTTTTTTATTTTTTGAGGGAGATCGACGTACAAACTACCGCGAAGTACGTTATATTTTGCTGTGTGAAATAAAACTTCTTTTATCATTTCAAATTTCCAACCCGACTCTGATGCAGTAAATTCTTCTAATTTTTTGTTTATTTCTTGATGTATTTCATCGGCGACCATGGCAATGTTTGTTCCAGTTAATATTTTTCTTGATTTAGCCGTTAAATATGGTTCTGAAATTTCGCTGTCAAAACTTTTTCTTTCAAAAATTACATCAAGTACATCCTCAACTGCATGCAACTTTGATAAAATCGTATGATATTGTACTATAAGTTTGATACTTTAATGAGCCGCAAGTTCTTGAGTTATAACTGGTTGCAAAAGATGAAATAAACTTGTGGAATTAAAATTTGCTAGAATATTTTGATCATCAAGTTTGTAACTATTATCATAACCTGAAAATGCTGAAGCAATTTTTTCAGATTTGATAATGTTCTTTATAGCAATGTCTCGCAATTTTAACATTATATACATAGTAATATTTTATATTTAATTGAATTTTTTTTAATTAGAGATATAAAATCCTTATAGTATAATGACAGAAATTTTGAGATATCTGAGATTGACGGTAGAAGAGCAAGAATTTTATCATGTACACCCAAAGTACAATTTATATGCAGCAAATATGTTAGGTTCTGTTATTAATATAAAATCTAAAAAATCTGTTGGCATTTCAACACCAGCTGGTGTATTAATTTCAGTAAAAGGCGATGATACAGAAAGAATGGAAATGTTTAGAAAAGATTTTATTTATACTTTGTTTTGCGACGATATTCCAGAAGGACAACGAGTTTATCGAGTAAATAGCGCAGTTGCTGATGATAATATTGAAAATTTAGCATTACAAAATGAATTTCAACTTCATCCAGTATTTGATCTATATGAAGCTAATGATAAGGAAATTATTAGACATAAAAAAAACAAAAAAACTTGTTGGAAGTTTACAAAATAGCGGATATCTTACAGTAGCTGTTAGAGGAGCAAAACAAACTGATCAAATTCATTATCTGTCACATCGTTTTGTATTTGAAACGTTTAACGGTGCTATTTTAAATAATTTAGTTGTAGATCATATTAACAAAATTAAAACTGATAATCGCATTGAAAATTTGGATTTAGTGACGACAAAAGAAAACTCAAAACGTGGAACTGGTGGTAGTAATAATTTTAAAAATCCGGCTAAACAAATAATTTCAATAAATATTGAAACTGGAGAAGAAATGAAATTTAGATCAATGACATCTGCGGCAAAATATCATAAAATTCATTCACAGAGAGTAAAAGATGTCGCCGACAGCAGAACAAAATCAGCAACGTCAATGTTGACATTTGATAGATTTAATTTTAAATACGATAACTAATGATATTTTCTAGATCATTTTGAGTAAGACAATTATGACTAAATTCAATGACATCATCGCGATTAAATCGTAATGTTATTATTTTATTTGTATCAAGTTTTATTGTTTCTGCTGCTGTTAATAAAAATTTGTCAGATTCACCTAATGTTATCATAACATCAACAAAATAAAAACTATGTCCCAACAAACAATTTCGAATTGCCTCAGCTAATTCTTTGTGATTTAGTATATTAACTCTTTGATGATATTTTATTTCTCCGAACATCTTATTATTTATTAATTAGAGAAAAGATTATTATAATAATGAACTTAACTGAGAGACTGGCTGAACTATATTCGGGAGATTTTGTTTCAGTTTCAAATTTTACATTAGAAAATATTACTAATGATAGATTTGCTAGCTATACTGAAAAAGATATTTTGCATAACTATGACGATGAAGAAGAAGCTGATGTTGTTGTTAGCAAAAAATATTTAAGCAGACCAACAACTGGACGATATGATGTTAAGTACCATATTGCTAAAAAAATAATAAAATTTAATTTTACTATCACAGAGCATCAAATATTTTGGCAACTTATAAAACCCTTTTAAAACGTAAGAATAACGACAACAAAGAAATATAAAATACGACTTTATTTTTGTTAAAATATTTAATTTAATGCCAGTCTATGATATAAGAAAATTACATTTAATTTCTCTGTGTAAAAGAATAAAATGTAAATCAGTATTAATAAAATACGAAGAAATTTATAATAATATTATTCAATCGACTTAGTTGGTACCCAGCTATTAAATTTATCGCCATATCCACGCCATTTGACTAAACTTTTGTTGCCGCGCTTTTTAATAACTTTTCAATAACAAATATATCTTGTTCTGTTTTCTGAAGTTCTTGCTCGTAAAAGCTGCCAGTTATAGGTTCACCTAATAAATCTTTTAACGAGTATGTAACTGGTATTGTTAAAAGTACTTTCTCAACAACAAATACTTCTTCACTCCAGTTATGAGTATATCCTTTTTCAAATGTTTTTTTCGTCAAAGAAATTCTAACTTTATCACCAACTTTAAATGTATGTCTGCGGTACATATTTTCGTTTGCTAATATTGGATTTGCAATCGCGTCGTTTGGCGACAGTTTTAGGGATCTGTGTTTCGTGTTATTATACTCGTCAACAATTTTTGTAAATTGTCAATATATTTACTCGTATTTTTAGCTGTCAAATACTTGTGGATTTTTTCGTTGAGCGTGCGATTAAATCTTTCAACGATGACGCTTTGTCCCTCATTTCCTGTAACATATTTTTTAATGTTAGTTTGCTCTAAAAATTGTTCAAATTTTTTATTAAAAAATTCTGCTCCATGATCAGTCCATATTCTATTTGGTTTTCTTTCTGTAGTTGTTATTATTTGTTTTAGCGCATCAGTTATCGATGTCCCTGTTTTATCTGAAACGGGTATACTAAACGTGTATTTACTAAAAACATCTACAACATTAAAAAGATATCTCTTTGGAGCGCCATCGGCGCTAACGTTAAACTGAGCAAGATTTGAGACATCAACTAAATCTATCGCCCAGATATCATCAACGGCATTTGCGACAACTTTACGTCGCGGAAACTTTTTTTTTTAGGTTTGTGTAGCTGAGACACTAGCGTCTCTAAGGCAAGATCATCATATAATTCTTTTTTTCCGAGATCTAATTTATATTTTGCTCCAATAAAACCCTGAACCAGCCTTCGGTCAACACGTTCTCGCATATTTACAGGTTTCATATCACGAAGTTCGTCTAACATTACTTTATCGCAGCTATGCTTATTTTGTTTGTTGTCTGGAAGTTCAATGTCTCTGTAGCAGATATCATGGCGCATTGCTATTGCATCAACTTGATTGTAAGGCTCTTGTCCTGGCAGCGGATTATCGTTTTCGTCAAGTTGTTTATCAAGAGGATTATAAGGTCCAGTATATTTATGGCCTGGCAATGTCCAACCGCCTTTTGGTTTCGGCAATTTTCCAATAAATTTATGTATATCTATACCTGTTCCAATTATTTCTCTGTTGTTGCATTTCTGACAATATGTAACAATTTTATTTTGCTCAAGACATAAATCTCTATCACAATCGCACTCGCATGTCATTATTTATTAATCATCTACTAAAATAATCTCCCTGTCAGGGCAACCCGCTCCGGACAACTTTGTTGTTGGCAGTGGCGATAATTTCTTTAAAAACATACTTTTCTTTTTCCACAGATTGCACAAATACTTTTCAGCATTATGCTATTAATTTTTGTTTTTTCTGTTTTTTCGTCTTTATTTTCTGTTTTAGTTTTACACTTAAGACAATATGTTGACATTATATATCAGTGAGTTTAGATAAAATTTAAACTCGGAGCTTTTCAAGCTCTGCAAAAGTTCAATGCAATCTCATCATTAGCGTGAGAAGGTTGTTTGTCAAATTGCAAAATAGACTTTAAAAAATCTGGATTTTCTGTCATCTGTTTAATGAACATTACGCAATAGTATCCACAAGCAGAAGTTCCAACTGGTTGAATTTGATTAGACAAATAATTTATTATTATTTTTTTGCTCATATATTTTTTTATTGCATCACCTGGTGGAATTCCGAACGAGTCAAAATAATTGTTATCACAAACAGCTACCCAATGTGTACCAGATCCAGATCCGTCATTAAAGTCTTGTATATTTATAACGCACGAACCTAGCGTCTCTGGAATTGTCATAAGTTCATCTTTAGAATAAACTCCACTGAAATTTTTTACTATTTTTAGTTTGTCAAGTATATCAAAATTACTTAACGCGGCCGACTTCATCTCTTTTTTCCTGGCAACATTAGTCCTCGTCCTAATAGACCTGGCAATAGACTTCCCGCCAATCCTGCTGGTAATGGAGCTATTGGAATAAATCCACCTTTTCTCCTTGGTTGTGTCTTTTTCTTCGTCGTTGTCTTTCTTTTTGCTGTTTTTCGTCTAGGCATTATATTTATCTTTAGATAAAAATTTTCTTTATTCCATGACCCTCAACTGCCTTTTTCGTTGTGCCAGATACTGCTCCAGACGCTGCTGCTAATCCTAATGTACCTAACACTGGCAAAATTTTAGGTATTAATGTTCTGGCCATTACAGATAGTGCCGGATCGAAGAAACCACCTTGTTTTACCATTGCAGTTATTTGTGCAGCACTTAAATTTAAAACAAAAGGTTTTGTGTGATCGTATTTATTTATTTGTTTTTTGGTTAACATTAATTTTGTTAAAGTACCTAAAACACCTGCGTTAGGGTTGAGCTTTAATGAAACCTGCCTCTTCTTTGTAACAGCAGCTGCTAATTTTTTAACTTGGCCATCAGTCAAATATATTTCTTTTACAATATATTTTGTCATCTTACATTAAAGTTACAGATTAAACTTGTACTGACATTTTACCTCCAACATAATCAATTGTAAGAGATCTATCGCTGATCACTAACGCGTACACGTACAACTGCGCTGCTGGAACTGCTCCGAGCGTCCAAGTAATTTCAATATCAGCAGTTGAAAATATATCTTTCATTTTGTTTACTAGCATCAAAATAAAATATCGGATAAAGTGTACGAAATTCCTCTACTGATATCTGAGATCCGTCTCCAACATCTTGACATTTTTGCAATGCGTCGAGCAGGTACATGTAAGGTCGAGTAATATTTTTATTAGCGTCATCTGCAAAATTACATTCTATCGCTCGCTCTGGGTATTGCTTTGAATTTATTCTAGCATATATTCGTCTAACATCAGCGTTATCAAATATCTGTGGTATTTGGAACTGCTGTTTGATATATTTTATGTTGCTGAAAATAAATCTTCTTTGTGCGGTTTTTAAGAATATCATCTAATTCGAGCAATTTTGAAACTGTAGGTGTTATTCGTGGCATCCACAGCGCAAGTTTGTTTATGATAAATTGTACATCAACTCCACCAGATCGAAATAAACAATCATTTTGATCTGATCGATCTAAAATAAGCGTATGTTTAGCTCCACGAAATACTTTATTATAGTCCCTGCAAAAACCAAATATTGTACTTAGTGGCAGCATCATTGTAATTTGACTTGATACTGCTGCAAGTGCCTTTCTCTTAGCATAACCCTCATTGTAACGTGAATTTCTTATGAGCAAATATGTTATTAACATGTTCTAACATTACATTGCCGTCTGCAGCTCCGTCTACTTCACTTACGCCAAGATTATCACAAGCAGCATTAAGTGAAACTCTTGTAGCGTTTGCAAGATCGGCTGCACCTGGTGCTACTATACCTAGCGAGGCAGCATTAGCAATAAGAAAATCTCTTACAGTTGCAGCATCTGCAGCAGCATCAACTCCAGCCACTAAAATATGTGCCAATCCTGATAAAATTTCAGCTGATGCAGCAACATCTGCACCACCACTTCCGATATCTTTAAACCACATCATATTAGTTGCAGTTGATTTGGAGTAATCATCGGAAAACGACATAGTATTTAAGATTGTACTTGCAACTTGTAAGTGACTTGAAATATCTTCGACAGTTTGATTGGCCAGCTGATATCGAGCACTTTTAAATAAACACCAACCATCATTTATAAGAGCTACTTCAGAGTTAGCTGCAATTGCGGCAGGTGGAACAGCTAATGTCATAATCTGGCCACGAACTTCTAACATTGCTTTATGAGGCAGTAGAAATACGTCATCATCTCGAGTATTAAATGTTCTGACGACAGCCTTATTATGTTCGTTAGAATTTTCATCTAGATATTCAACATATTCAAATTCTGTTACCGTGTCGTCTTCGTCATAAGTTTCTGTTAAATCGAGATAATTTTTAACAAATATTTTTTTATTTATTTAGGTTAAATAAAATTTTGTCATGAACGATAGCGAAGCTATATCAGTGTTGTTACTTTAGATATTAATTTTTTTTATAATTTGTTCTCCTTTCGGTGATAAAAGTTTTTTTGTTGTTGTTATCATTGCGCGTTGAGTTTCTTTTGTTGGTGCGATTTCTGAAATAGCTTGTTTGAATGTCGGTCTTTTTATTTTATCAGCTATTTTTTTGTCCAACAGCAGTTCCAGCAGCAGATGCAGCTCCAGTTGCAAAAACTTTTGATGCATCAAGTGCAATTGGTGCAACTTTATGAGCTATTCCTGGAGCATTTTCTATAACTTTAGCAAATATATTTTCCAAAAATCCTCCGACTATTTTTCTTCTATAAACTTTTTTCTCTGTTTCATTATATCTGAGGTTGCATAATTTTATTACCAAATCTTTTAGAAAATATGTTTACTATTGTTTCGCGTAAGTGTAAATAATAAGTAACAATTTCATTGTTAAAATACAGTTGTCGTCCAGACTGATCTGTCAATTGCATATTTACTTCTGTTATTTGATTTTCAACTTTCAACGGATGATAAATAAAATGACGTGGATTAATTTGCATAAGAGAACCTGGTGGAACGTCTGGTGAAAAACTATATATAGTTTGTCCTTTACTACCTTTAGCTGAATAAGAACCAGATGCAATAGAGCAATTTACCAATATTGTGTTTACATCTGTTATATCTACTGGATTTACACCGTCATACGTTTCGGGATTATCACGATTAAGAGAAATATAATGTTCATACTCAAATCCTACCAGTGGGGCGATAGTTTTTGGATTGGTAAAATCAACAAACATACCTTTCTTTATTGTTATTCTAGCTCTTAACGTGTTATAATTTGGTGTTAGCTCAAAATCATTAGCTTCACCTTCATTTTTTGTTATAAGTTCTTTTATTATTTTATTTAGATCATCAGTATTATAAGCTCCTTGTGGAATTTTGACTGTTTTCCAAACAGAAGGATTACGTAAATATAAAACAGGAATAGTAAATGTAAATTCATCGTTAATTCCAGTTTTTACATTAGCCATAGCATGCCAACAAGTGCAGGAAATTAGTCCAATTTCATATTGTTTTTCACGATCTAGTTCTATTGGCGGAATATACTTTACATAAAAATTTGCGCTATCTTTATCAGATTGGCTAGAGTCTAGTAATAATGTTGCTAACATTTATTATTATATTTTTATAAAATTAAATCGCGATGTAAAGTTTCGTATTCGTCAGATGTTAATAAATTTTCCGATCTCAAATTATCAAGTATGTCAATAATTTCATTATCAATTTCAGCCCCAACATTTCCAGCTTCTTTTGATGATATCAGTAACATTAATCTGCCAATCATTTCAGTAACTGATGAAAATATTCTAACTCCTTTTCCAGTTTTTTCTTCTCTATATTGTTTTACACGACTTTTATCAAATGCAAAAAATATTCCTTCTAAAATCCCACCCCTTACCAAAATCTTTTTTTCTACTGTCTTGTGCTGTTTTTCCAAACACTAAAGCAATAATACCATATCTCATTCTATCATAAAGTTGAAGCATATTTTCCTCTTCTATGGTTGTGTTTAACTCATTTTTAGCAGCAGCACCGTCTTTTATCATTTCATTTAAATCATCAATAAGTTTACCACATTCAGCATCATTCCATTTATTTATATTATCAAGATCTTTTATTTCATTTTTCTCAAAAAATTTATCATATTCATCCTTTGTTATCTCATTATTTGCTTGTTTTATATACCATCGTCTTTTATCTTCAGCTCCCATAAACTTTACCGTCAACTCTCCGACTCTTTTTTGCTCCTCTTCAATATCCTCTAATTTTTCTGATAAATTTGTTAAAATATTTTTAATCTCCCTTGTGATTAAACCTGCTAGTCTTTGCTCAAGTTCTAGTGGATTGTTAATTAGCCGATCTAGTGCAACTTGTCTTGCAGCAGGATCAGCTATATTTGCTACAAGTGACTCAGCTAATCTTCTTTTTTCTTCTTCAGATCTTTCAATAATTCTTCCAGCAGCTGCTTCTTTTTGTTCTTTAAGTAATCCGAGTAAACCTTTTTCTTGTAATTTTTTAAGTTCTTCTTCTGATAGTGGTTTAGTTTCAGGTTGTTTTCCAAGTAAAGCCTCAGTAACTGGTTTGAGAATTGTTGCTGCTGTTTCTGCTGCAGCCACTTGGCCATGTCGTGCTTGTTGGATCATCTGCCTAAGTTCAGCTTTAGATTTATCAAGTTTTTTTTATAGATTTTCTATATGTTTTCTATACTTTGCTTGTCTCTCCATTAATTATATACTATTTTCTATAAAAATTATTGTAGATATTTTTCAATACAACAGCGAAACATTTTACTCGTATCATTTGTTAATTTATCAAACAAAAAATGTCGTATTTATTTGCCGTCGCTTTATGATATAATTCAATAAATTTATCTTTTGTTACATCACCATATTGTTCGTTCGCGATATTTCTAACATCGACATTGTAAAGTCCTGGAAATAATATAAAACAACCAGTATTTCGCCTAATAAATCTGTCAACATTATAAAAACCTTGGGCGAGATAAACAGAATTACATTTTTTATTACGTGATAATGAAAAATATGATCTTACTTTATTCATTTCCTCGTTGTTTAGCGGAATATCATCAAAAACAGCTATCTTGTGTTCGGACGAATCAAGTTGATTAACTGGAACAAGTTCTTCTGGTTGTTTGATAAGAAAAAAATCTTCACCAGCCTCAAGATCATCACGAAGTTTGTCATTATAATTGTTAAGTAGCTCGTACTTATCTTGTTGTGGATTAATTGTGTAAATATAAACGCGGTCGTAATTAAAATTATCTCCGAGAAGTAAATTCATAAGCAAGTTTGTTTTCCCAGATCCAATTCTTCCAACAATAAGATAATGACAATCTGGGAGTTCATTGTTATGTTTATGTTTCACCAACCGCTCTGTATCAAAGTTTAATATCGACGATTTTGCCATTATTGTTATGCAATTTTATGTTATATAAAAAAATTGTCAGACAATAAATAAATAATGAGCTATTATACAAAATTTGGAACATTAGTAGGAGATTCATCAGCTGTAAGTACAACAATAACAGATGGTAAGGTTGATTTATCAGGTTACCTGAAAAAATCCGGCGACACAATGACAGGAAACCTGTTTATGTCAAATCAACGAGTACTAGATTTAGAAACGGATTATCCGCCAATAAATGTCGTTAATACACAAGCTGTTAGCTATGCACAACTTAAATTAGTCGACAATAATAAACTATCATTGACAGGAGGAATTTTAAACCGTAGCTTAGATATGTCAGGAAATTTTTTTTATAAATTTAGAGACCAGGTATCCACCAGCAAACTTAAATCAACCTTACCATCTGTTATTGTTGTACTTACAGCTGATGAATCTCCTACTAATGTTCCAAATTTTGTATAATAGCTCATTATTTATTTATCGTCTGACAATTTTTTTTATAGCATAAAATTGCATAACAATAATGGCAAAATCGACGATATTAAATTTTGATACAGAACGTTTGGTGAAACATAAACATAACAATGAACTCTGTTGACGATAATAAACTTAACAAAGCCGGTGACACAGTGGGAGGTAACCTGATAATGAGTGATAACTCAAAAATAACTGGATTACCAATAACCTCACCACCAGCTAATGAAACCGATGCTATTAGTTATGCTCAGTTAAAAGATGAACTTATCCCATATTTTAAGAAATCCGGTGGACCGATGTCAGGGAATATAAACATGAAAGCCAACAAGATAATGATACTTACATTCCAGTTAACCCTAACGATCTGACAAATAAAGCGTATGTTGACAGTCTGTCTAGTAGTGTAAAACGAACCAAAACTAATGTTGGGTATATTCCAATATTGTTTAAGGCAACTGACAATCGAGTTGGGTTTGAGGTAAGCGCATCAGCCTATTATCCTGAAAATTATCCTCATTACGCTTTCTCTGATAAATACGAGTGGACGACCAACGGAGAAATTGAAAATTTTTGGATCAAAATCAAATGTCCTACTGCAGTTGCTATTTGGCAATTTGATTTGCGAGGCCGATTAAACTCTAATGTTGCTCGAATTTATAATTGGCGATTGGAAGGATCAAATGATGATATTAATTGGGCAACATTGTGTAGCACAACAGACACTTACATTTCAACAACACAATATTTTACGATTCCGACTGAAAACACTGTTAACAAGTACTTGTAGTTTCGAGTTTATGTTATTGCTGCTGAACGTCCGTTTCCAGGACTGACAGCATTTCAAATATACACACTCGATGATCAAATTTAATCTAATGCTATAAAATAATGTCAGAACCATCAATTATAACCGTTGCGAGAGAATTTTATGATAATATTTTTAACCCTAAAATAGATGTTGGAGCAGTTAATAACGTGGCAAAAATGTTACAAGGTTTGAAAAAAACTTGGCATCGAATCATTTAACAGACTTATAGCGTCAGATTATGTTTATAATTTTATTCGCGTTATGCATATGCGAGGACCACAACTGAAAAAAGCAATAGAAAACTTTGACATTTTAAGCAGATACTGTCATCCTGATGATTGTCTAGAAGAACAAAAACAAGTTGAAATTATACTTTAAAAAATATTACTCGAGCTTGATTGGTATAACATAGATTTTATAATAAAATCAGACTTAATAAAAGCACGCGTTTATAGTGGAAGAACATTGGAAGAAAGACGGATAAACGAAAATCATACTCGTCTTGACACACTAGCGGAAACTAAGAAAATGAAAATAAAAAGAAGCAGAGATTTATATGATAGTTTTTCAAAACGACATATTTTTAAACATCTCGGTATGTGCTACAATGACAAAGAAACCTTGGTTAAAATCGTTACTATGACGTCAGACAAAGAGTTAATTATTAAAGTGTACGCAAACGCAATTTTGCCAATGATACGTTAAAAAGACCCAGAATTTGATCCGATTATTGTTAACAAGTCTCTAAAGATAATCAAAACTTTAGACGATGAAATTAGTAATTTTAGTGATGATGAGCGAGAAAAGTTTTTTGAAGTAGTCGATCAAACAAAGTTGGAAGTAAAGTCTGATTCTTATTATGATATAAGTAAAGAAGACGATATTCCATTCCCATCATTACAGTACTCTAGACAATTGTCACTACGAAATTATTACAACGAAATTAAAACAATACTCACAAAACCATATGAAAAATTAATGTTAAAAGTAGCTTCTGCTGTTGGTCTTCTTACAATTGAACTAGAGAAGCTTAAAAAATTAATGTTAGCAAATTTCGTAGTCGCATATGCAATTATCAGACAACATCTTGTTCTCAAAAATTTCACATTAGATCAGTTGAGCTTAGTTTTAGGGCATATTGATGAAACAGAAATCGATTACAGTAATTTTGTGAATAAAACAGATTTGTATAAGAGTGAAGTAGGAAATAGTTTTGATTCATATGCTTGGTTAAAGAAACAATATGTACTAACAGATGAGCGATATAAAGATACTTCGTCAGATGTTTATGACAAATACAGAATTTTTATAGCTGATCCTAATAATAATAAATTTCGTGAGTTTCTTGATTCAATTGCTGGTGTCAGAACATTTGTTTTTGTGTAAAAAAAATTGTATAATGAAAAAACATATCATCGATTTCAATCACATTTCAGAAGAAATTCCAAAACAAGATGTTGACGCATTAGTAAAATATTATAAATTTTATCATAAAAACCTCTGGTGTGTAAAAGAATGTTATAAATACTACCGTAGAATACTTCGAGTAATATCATATTTACCATTGTTAATGACTAGCTCTGGTATAATTTCAAGTGGAGCATTATTAAATCCGTTTTTGTAAAAATATCTGGTGTCGGTGTCTCTCTTTCAACACTTGTAAAAAAAATTGAACCTAAACTTGAAAAAAGCAAAAAATTCTTGTAAAACAGCAAGTATAACTTTCAAAAAATTACTTGATCAAATACGATCTTATTTGCGAGGTGTAAAATATGATATGGACGATTTAATACGTGAGTTTCGTATTATTGACAGTATGTTAACGGATATCCTACCAATGAGAGTCAGCAGGTATGAAAAAGATTATCAAAAAAAATATAGTGATGGTAGGGTATAAAATAAAATAATCTCAAACAATGTTTTCACTTGCCTGTTCACCATTATTTTTCACGACAGAAGTCTTAAAATGTTTGATCTATAGAAACAGATAAAAGTGTCTCAAATCCCCATTCATATACTACTTCCCATTCTGTGAAAATACATAGAAAAATGTTTTCAAAATCGTGTACGAGTAAATGATAAAATGCTTTGGTTTTCTATGATGAAAAATAAATTGCAGTCTATTCGTTTGATATCCGATCATGTGAATAGTCTTAGATACTAAGAAAGCTTTGTATTCCTTACAATATATTTGTCTCTTTACCATTGTAATAGTCTTGCTGTGAATACAAATCAATATTTGTAAAGATAGTAATGCATAATATATTGCTATATACAGATTTGGTTTCCCTGGAGATTAAATGTATAAAATGATTACTGATGCCGTCATAGGCCCACACGAAATTTCCATAATAACTAAATTATGTGATCATTCTGAAAGGTTAAAAATAGGGAATTTCCAATGGATTTTTTAGAATATAACGCCGAAATCAGGTCAAAGATAGGTAATTTGCAATGGATTTTCCTAAAATAACGCCCACTCCAAAATGTTATGGAATCAAGGTTATTTCCAATATATTTTCCAGGATAACGTTATAAAAGGCAGTCAAAATTTTCTTCGTAGCCATTTCTGCTAGAGGATTTATAAACAGGTAAGTGAAAATATTTTTCTAACATATTTTTGACAAAATGTTACTATATCTTGAAGCTGAATTAAATCTTTTTAAAAAATATGTTTGTTAGATTAAATCCGACGCTACAAATTGGCTCTTTGTAATAGGACATTTTATATAATATTTTATTGTGCTTTTAGCATGTGTTTGGAAGGTGGGTGGTTGTTCCTATTTTTGAGGGAGAGGGGGTCTCTGAGGTGGCAAAAAATGTCAGAATATATTTATTTTAGAGGGGGTGGGTGTTCTGGTCTAGAATCCCTTTTGGGTTTCAAATCATTTCATCATTTTCTGAGATAAAAATTTGGAGGAGGGTGGTTTTTTGAGGGAGAGGGGTCTCTGAGGTGGTGAAAAAATGTCAGAATATGTTTATTTTAGAAGGGGTGGTGGTTTTCTGAGCTAAAACCCTCTTTGGCGTAAAAACCTCATATACATCTACTACTGTATAATGTTCCAAACGAGTAAATTCCTCGGTTACGTGGTACACATACTGTGATATTTTTAATGTTATGTTTTTTGTTGGTTTTTTTCTTGAACATACCATAATGTTCTAAAAAATCGATTATTATTATTTAAATATGAAAATGTCCAAAGACCTCTCTCTCTCTCTCTCTCTCTCTCTCTCTCTCTCTCTCTCTCTCTCTCTCTCTCTCTCTCTCTCTTGACCACAGTAGCAAGATACGGGCTAAAATCTATGAATTGACGAACGTAGAAGAGTTTATTTTGTGTCATTCCACAATATCTCTGGACTTATGAATGATGGTAAAAGTTAAGTCAAACCGACCAAAGGATGAGAGAGAGAGAGAGAGAGAGAGAGAGAGAGAGAGAGAGAGAGAGAGAGAGAGAGAGAGAGAGAGAGAGAGAGAGAGAGAGAGAGAGAGGGTTATGGTCGGTTCGGTTGTACTGTTGCTAAAGCAGAATAATGACTTAGATCAATTGTAAATATATTAAAATATTTTAATTACCTCTTGTTGGTTCGTCAGTTGGCTTAGTTTCTATTCCACATTAATTTCCATGCGCCGGTATGTGAATAGCGTTCATGTAAATGACGTAGCTATCCCCGTGTAAATAGTGCTCTACTGTACTTTTATCATTAAAACCATCTTTCATGTTTAAATCATAAGTGTGTATTATATTGATATAATCAATGTGGAGAAAAATAGAAACCAAGAAAAGAAAACAATCAACTTATCAATATGCAGAGGTGATTGTAAATAGCCACCAAATGCATAGAACTACATTTTGTAGCGGACCCACTCGGGGATATGAGGAGTTCATTCACTAGGTCAATACACAGCTGCTTGTAGTAAATCTGAACTCCGTTCAAAGGGCAAATATATGCATTTGTATGTGATATAAATAAAATATATGTACAGTATGTACGCTGTATCAATGATATACCACTCGTTGTATAAATTTTTCATTAAAAGGAAACTCAGCAAGCTTCGTTTCCTTTTAATGAAAATTTATACATCTCGTGGTATATCCTTGAT
>JAECUM010081614.1:0-11432 GCA_016617855.1 Megalonaias nervosa | reverse complement strand
TATATATATATATATATATGTATATATATCTATACATGTATACATGTCTAGGTATAGATGTGTGGATATCTATACATGTATACATGTCTATGTATATATGTGTATTTCTGTAAACATGTATAAATGTCCATGTATAGATGTATATGTCTATAAACATGTATACATTTCTATGTACAGATGTGTCTATAAACATGTATGCATGTATATACATAGATGTGTCTATATACATGTATATATGTCTATGTATAGATGTGTTACATGTCTATGTTTAGATGTGTCTATATACATGTATACATGTCGTTGTATAGATGTGTTACATGTCTATGTATAGATGTGTCTATATAGATGTATACGTGTCTATGTATAGATGTGTCTATATATACACATGTATACATATCTATGTATACGTGTGTCTGTATATACACAAGTATACAAATCTTTGTATAGATGTATCTATATATACATATGTATACATGTCTATGTTTAGATGTGTCTATATATACACATGTATACATGTCCATGTATAGATGTGTCTATATATACATGTATACATGTCTATGTATAGATGTGTCTGTATATACATGTACAGATGTATAGATGAGATCCTTTGATAAAAGCCTGTACCATTGCCAAAGCGTGTTCCTAGCTGTACCTCAAACGATTCATGCCCGAGAAGACCCTGGGTCTCATACCCCCTCAACCGACGAACTTTGTCAAACGTCAATTCTCGGTCAAAGCTCTACGCTGGCTACATTACTTGTGTGACAAGGAAGACAAATGGATCCAACACGCCAGAATCAGATGAGGCGAAAAGACCATCGGAACGTATACGGTGGATGGCTGAGACTTACAAAACCCCAAGATCGTCTACGAGTTTAACGGTTGCTTATTTCACGGATGTCCGATCTGCTACCCTCAACGGTGCACCCAGAATCAGTTTTCCCAACGTACCATGGAAGACTTGTACCAGGCCACTTGTCAGCGACGCTTAAAGTTAGAACAGGAAGGATACCAAGTGGTGGAAATGTACGATCACCGTTTGAAAACCGATCCCGAATTTAAGCGTATCATGGAAAGTTTCAAGTTGGTGGACCCTCTGAACCCGCGGGACAGTTTGTGTGGAGAACGGACGAATGCCACCTGTTTGCTGTACCACGCGGACGAGGAGAAAGGAGAAGAACTCAAATACTTGGACATGTGTTCGCTCTATCCCTACGTGTGCAAATGTTGTCACTTTTCAGCAGGTCACCCGCAATTGCTGACGAAACATATCGACCTGGACATCATTCGACCATACAAAGAATTGATTAAATGCAAAGTTTTGCCTCCCACCGACTTGTACCATCCCGTTTTACCTTACCATTGCCAAGACAAATTGATGTTTCCCTTGTGCAGCACTTGTTCTGAAACGTGCAACCAAGACCAACCTTGGCAGCACACCCAGGAAGAACGCACCTTGACAGGAACGTGGGTCAGCGTGGAATTGTTCAAAGCTCTGAACCTGTGATACCAATAGTTAGAAGTGTACGAAATTTACCACTTTCCAAGACAGTACCACAAGGGCGACGAAACTCAGAAAGGCATTTCCATAGACTACGTTGATGCCTTTTTGAAACTGAAACGAGAAGCAGGCGGTTATCCTTCCTGGTGACACATTCCCGAAGACAACATAAATCCAAAGAGAAATACTTGGAGCAGGAAGGTATCACTTTAGATTACATCGTGAAAAGCAAAAGTCGACGATAGTTTGCCAAAGTGATGTTGAATTGCTTGTGTGGCAAAATCGGACAACGACCGTGTTTACCCAAGACAGAGTATTTGACAGAACCTTCTCGCTCCTTCCAGATGATTCACGTCAAAACCAAATTCATGAAGCACGTGGATGTACTTCGTGAAGACTCGATCCTGGTCTATTACGAAGAAGAACAGGATTTTGTTGAGGACGACGAATTTGGAAATGTCATCGTTGCAGCCTACGTGACAGCCTCTTAAATACTGTACGAAGACTTACACCGCTTAGGAGATCGTATTTTGTATTTTGACACCGACAATTACGGTTACGAATACCGGGACCCACCAGGAAAAGTGCACAGGGAGTGCAAAGCCAAAAGATTGACTCAAAATTATCGCACCCGTCAAGTTATGAACTTTGGCGTGTTGAGAGAAGCATAACAATCTGAAGAGGATCAAGACTTTAAATGGCCACCTACGATCCTCACTAGATGTACATTTACCCACACACCAAATCGTCAGTCGACCCTTAGAAAAACTGTATTAAATCGTGTACCAGAAGTGAGTGAGGCTTCCCAACCACTTCACTTACCCTACGGACACACTGGTATAAACAAAAATGGTTCCAAGACGATAGCCACCAACAATAAGAATGACTTCGACACAACAAGAATCGAGTGGGAGACCCACTATGAACTCAATAATATTGTTCAAACAATAATTTTCCTGTCTTCTTCCCTGACTATTGTGATCGTGCCAGTCGAATGGAAACGTTTTAAAAATGGCCCACGGATAGGGAAGGATTACCTACTTCAAATGTTTTAGCTAGAACAGGATTTGTCTACTTGGGACCTGAGACTAGACTGGGATACGAAGTACAGTGTTTCAGTTGTGGCCTGACGTTGCGTATGGATCAATGTATTTATAAAAATTCAGCTATTCAGGAACATACTCGATGGTCTCCGCACTGTCCTTACCTTTCTATGGCCTTTCCACCCATCACACTGCGGTACATTTGTGACAGAACCTTAGAGAAGGTAGTACCGTTGTCCATGAAGAAAAAAGGAAGACTTACAAAACTAGGCATAAAAAGGAAAGATTTAAAAGCTCTAGACTTCATTACGACTAGTATCAAAAGGGAAAACGTCCAAGACTGATAGTTCATTGTGACTACAATTGTCAAGCGACAAAGATGAATCCTTTTAAACAGACCCAATTCGGTGATTCTGAAGTGGAGTGCGATGATGTGTCTTGCGATGGCAGGGGTGCCGTACGCTGTGACCTCAGCGATTGATGAAGTGCGTGTCAAACCTGACGGATGCGAAAGCCATGCCACTCGATATCGTGGACTCTTTACTGGTTTTCATTGTCAATGTCATCCTCAACGTGAAACCATGCTGATACCACCCTACGCATGTCATCGATGGCTGAGCAAACTACTTTGCGTTTCACAGTACCGTCATCGAAATGAACCTGTGAAAGAAGAATATTTGTTCCCTGCGCGTTTGTCTCGAAACTGCGACTTTGAACGTCGATTCCAAACGTTCAAAGGCAACGTGGCCCAAATATCTGGGAGGACCTACCCCCGAAGAACTACCCAGAGCTGGATATTCTTCTTGGGCGAAGGTGATAAAATTAAGTGCTTCATTTGCGGTGTGTCACTTCACTAGTGGGAACAGAAAGACCATAGAACATGCATTAACTGGAATATGCTCCATGGTCTCCGCACTGTTACTACCTACCTTTAGTGGGACCCCAGTAATCTCTTTGTGGATACTTTACAAGAGAACATTCGTGGTTTGCCTGTAGAGTTAAGAGAACGCATTTACCAAGAGTTTGTCAAAATACAGGTCAAACGCAAAGACCAATTGTTTAAACCGCTGGTACCTGAATGCTATAATAGGACTGATTCTGATGAAAGCATTCCAATTCTCAGACATTGATCAACTACTCAATGACACAGAAGGATTGCTTTGCTGCTGATTATATTTACATCAAGATAGGCTTACGGCAACGATTTCCAGAGGAAGAGTTAGAGGGTTACAATCTAAATCTGGTTCAGGAGGAAACTTTTGTACGATGTGTGATGTGCAAGTTATTGACTGAACAATTTAGATTCGCCACTGAAGTACGATCAGCTCTGTGCAGAAAATCCACTTATTTCCTCCGACAAAAGAGGTATAAAAACTTGCTACCATGCCACGAACTTTATTATTGCTGACATAACAATGGCCGTGGAAGGAAATCAATGACACTATTCAGACTGTGGAGGATTAGCAACACTTTTTACGAGAACTGTATCCAGTGAATCTGGGTCGTCGTGCGATGTGTGTCTTAGTGACTTCCTTTCTGAGAGTTTGTTTACCAGCCGATTCCTTGTGGGTTCTTGACTATCTGCACCACACAGTACCACCAAAAACATGAGGGTGGTACCTTTAAATGTACACGAGAGACTCATTCTTTTAAAAGCCGTGCGCTTTCATCTCGATACTTCTCTATCTCTACGGAAAAAAAAAGATTCGTCAACTTTTAGTCACTGAAGATGTTTACGAAGATGTGTGTGTAGCTTGTGACTTATTCTCCCACTGGCAAGATGTACGTGACTGGAAAAGTTTTGGTTTCGAGGCTTGGACAAAAGAGGCGGCATACTATGCCCAAGATTTGTAATCATCCAGTGAAAAAAGTAACTTTTAAACCTGCGTTAGCTACTGTCTCAGAAGAACCAGACACCGAGGAAAACAACTCCATTCAGGACAGAACTGTCATTGACATGGACACCCACGAAAAGTCATTCCGCGAGGACCCCTCTGTGACTGTACCAAGTGTAGAGTTTCTAAGAACATTACCCTGTATCTCTTGGACACCACACCTTCGTCACAAAAAATGTTGTTCAGTGACTTGTTTATATTCCACTTTGATCGTTGTGATGTGTATTTCGTTAATGTACTTAACCATTTGGTTTTATGTATTCTTGTCTTTCGTGTTCAATTTTAAAAAGTTTGACATAAACGTGTCCAGAAAAAGTATAAAAACTCCTGTCTTGTCTGTGTTTGTTTCAAAAGTGACATCCCTTCACTATGGCTACCTCTGCTGTCTCTGCTCCCTCTTCCTCCATTTTCAAAGTAATCGACGAAAAGTTAGATCGTGCAGTTGGGGGGCCTTGCATCTCCGTGATCCGTTTAACATGTTAATTGCTGGACCGAGCGGTTCAGGCAAAACCGAATTTGTCAAACGTTTGATGGAACATAAAAATCATTTGATCGATCGTCCACCATCACCCAAAATTTGTTTCAACAAAGTAAAGCCCATCGCACCATCAGTCTCGATGTTCATTACCTGGTCTTGTTTAAAAGCCCTAGAGATAAAACGCAAGTGCAGGTGTTAGCCAAATAATTAGCAACTCCCTAGCTGACTCTTGCGTAAGACGATGCCACTCAAACCCATCACGCCTATTCACTCGTAGATTTAAAACCCACTACCCCCGATTATTTGCGATTTCGTACCCATCCATTTCACCACTGGTGTCAAGACGGAGGGCCTATCGTGCACACGTCCCCGTCGACTTAAAAAATATTTAAAAACTTGGACACTTTTGGTCTGTCTCACACATCGTCAACATGACGTCCCTTCAGTCTCATCTTCCTGTCAAATTGATTCGTGCCTTGTACAGCATCAGTCGCGAAAAAAATCCACAAATACGTGCTTGTGTCTTAGAAGCCAGTCTCAGAGAAGTCTTACGATGGTTGCGGTGACAGCACGTCAATTACTTCAAGGCATCATTCACATTCCTCACCAAACCAAACGCGTTTTTGACAGAATTAAAGTAGCCTTGACGCAACTTGAAGATCCCCGCATCCACACTCAAACTAAAATGCAAATCATTTTAAACCTGGAGGTAGCGGTTCTCTATGAAGTGTCATCATTCGCTCCCTCTTAAAATGGGATCCCAATACCCGAAAAATCATCCCCAAGAAAAAACCACTCCCCGACCCAAACGTATCCAGAAGAAAAAGTACAGTGGTGTTAAGACCAGGTCACAGCCTCAGATAAAGAAAAGTCCCCAGAAAAAGGAAAGTCCCAAGAAAATACCTCCGAAATCAACTTCTACCCGCAAGAGAGGCACTACAGTCCGGGCGCAACCTTACATTCCAAAACCATGGCCTGCATAGACGGTGACCTCTTCTCCAGTAGAATCAGGTTCTTCCACTTCCCTGATGCTACTGATGACAGCCAAACCAAATTTGACACCCGTTCTTCCCCATTTGGTGAACAAATGGAAACCAGTGTCTCCAGGAACTTTTCCTCCATCGGTGCCACCCTCCTCCTAACAAAGTACCTGCTCCCCAAATCAAAGTCCAAGAGAGATCGGGCATGCTGCAGAGTTTACTGGAATTAACCAAGCAAGAACTGACACGATTTCCGTTGCGAACCCCTCAACCACTCGTGATGCCTGTCATAAAGTTGATACGACGTAGAGACAATTCCACTCTAAAATAACTTCGGGTAGACGATGGGTATCAGTGTTTCTGTGCTTCTGAGCGCAAAAAGATGTCACCTAACAGAAGTGCACACCACCACAATCGTCGTTCGTTCTCCTGTCCAAAAAGGTAAAGGAAAAAGAAAAGGACAGTCTGGTCATTTGGCCCGGCATCCGAAAACAACGCTTAGGCAAGCATCGACGTCCACCCCAGAAAAAGAGGAGCAACCAAAGGGGAGGATTTGTTTTTTGGTGATAATGCGATAACAAGAGAATTAGTCAAACAGACTGGTCACACACCCAGCCAACTCCTCAAAAAATACTACTTCAAAGAAAAACATAAGATCAAAGGATGTTTGGCAAGTCATCGACGTCATTGTATTTTGTGTGTGCTTCGGAACAAATAAAGATGTCACCCACCAGAAGTGCACACCACTAGTATCGTCATCCAACTCCTCTAAAAATACTACTTAAAAAAAATAATAAGATAAAAGGACGTGTGGCAAGTCATTGACGTCAGTGTATTTTGTGTGTGCTACAGAACAAACAAGGATGTCACCCACCAGAAGTGCACACCACTACTATCGTCGTTCTCTTGTCCAAAAATGAAAAGGAAAAAGAAAAGGACAGTCTCGTCGTTTGACTCTGCATCCGACGTCTACTCCAGAAAAGACCCCTTCGTCCAAAAAAAGAGGAGCAACCAAAGGGGAGGAATGTTTGGCAATGTAGAAAAAAAAGTCGTCACATTTTTGACGAAGAGATAGTCTAACAGTTCATTAAACAGACTGGTTACAAACCCTTTGACCCACTCCGAAAATACTCCACAAATAAATAAGATAAAAGAACGTGTGCCAAGTCATTGACGTCAGTATATTTTTGTGTCTGCTCTGGAACAATGAAAGATGTCACTCCCCAGAAGCCATCTACCACTAAAGGAAATAAAATTAAAGGACTGCCGATTCGTTTAGTCAAAAGTTGCCACGTGTTGTCCATCCTGTCCAAAGCCCCTCCACCCATGCGAAAACAACTCATTCAAACAGCCTCCAAAGACGTCGTCGATACCGCGTGCGAATGTTGCCTGAATGTCTTGAAAGGAACGATACCTTTGTCTCAGCATCAGAAAGAATGTTTAACCAAGCATCGACACGTTCTATGCCATATGGTTCAAAAGAAAATTCCCATTTGTCAAAAGAAAAATATGTCAATGCAACGCGGAGGATTTGTGCATCTGTTGTTAGCACCCTTGCTAAAAGCCACAATGATTACAGGACTCATGACGGGAGCTGTTTCACAATGAATAGGTCAAAGATATAAAAGATCCAGAAGATAAAAGGGACCTCTGGGGTGAAAAGATCTCAGACGTGACCTTTGGAATCTGATGGAAGGACGAAAACTGACTTTAGTGCCTTACAAACGATGGATAGAATTCCAACGTTGGCAAGAAGAACTGACCACACATTTACCTGCCAATCCTCATTTGACCGAGATGTCCCAGTCCAACACGAATTGCAATCGTTGATGGATCTCAGCGATTTGTCAGAAAAGGAAAAATCTCAACGGTACGGTCAAGTGTTGCAACGACTTCAACTCTTTACCAGAAAGCTTTAGACGACACAGCTCGACCGACTCTGAAAGGTTTTAAAGCCCTGATGAAAAGTCCATCACCGTCACCACCACCAACCCCAGTGACTAAGACAGACACAGCTCCAAGGATGCCTGAGGAAGTAGAGGCACGAGAAGTCTTTCAAACACTGTCAGCAGCTCTCATCCCTAGCAAGATTGTAGCGTCCTTGTTGCCCCCTTTCCCCACACATCAACGAGAATAACTCAAAGCTTTGGTTAAAAGATGATGTCCACTCCTCCATCGACAGAAGTGAAAATGAAAGAAGTGAAACCAGAAGTGAAAAAAGATACCAAGACAAAAACCATGCCATTACCACCACCACCACCACCACTACCCACGACTTCCACTTCCGTGGCACTTCGGACACGTAAAGCCGTTTACAAACCACCATTTCACCCCATCCAGAGAAGCATCAGTAAAGAGTGGGTGACTTATTAAACAGAGAGGCCTGCGGAATACGGAGGAGTTCAGAAATTATATCGTCCTGCCACAACCCGACTCAAAAGTGTTCGTTTACCTCAAGTGCAAGAACAAGCCATGTACACCTTATACAAACCCATTCGACAAATTTTTTCCAGAAATCGCACCAGAGTGGAGGCCATCGATCATCAATGGCAAGCCGATTTAGCCGATGTCTCTCATTTGGCCACCTACAATCGTGGCTACAAATTTTTGTTTTTCTTCATTGAAGTCTTTTCCAAATTTGCCTGGGTCGTGCCATTGACTTCCAAATCGAGCACTGAGTTAGTGCGAGCCCTAAAACTGGTGTTGAAACAGAGCGGTCGTCACCCTCTACGATGGCAAACCGACAAAGGCACCGAATTTCTGAACCAAGCTTTCCAAACAGAATTAAAGAAACGAGACATTCATTTTTTTCACCACCGAGAATCCCAAAACCAAAGCTAGCATCGTGGAATGTTTTTAACGCACCGTGAAAGAACGCATGTGGAAATATTTTACTCATGAACACACTCTCAAGTACATCGACCCCTTACCGCACCTGGTCAAAGAGTACAACCAATCTTATCATCAGAGCATCGGATGTCCCCCCACCCACCCAAGAAGTGACTCCCGACAACGAAGTGACCGTCTTCGAGCGCCTGTTTGGTACGTCCCCGAATGTAACTGTCCCGTAGTAAGATGGAGTGTTGCCGACTGGAGATTGGGTCCTAATTGGCAAAACCAAATGGACTATCGACAAAGATTACTTACCCAAATGGACCACCGAATTGTTTCGTGTCACTGGACGAGTGCGTGGCCGTCATCCTGCCGTCTATAAATTGGAAGACATGAACGGGGAAGTGTTAAAAGGAACTTTTTACGTGCCCGAGTTACAACGAGAGACCAAAGAAGAAGACGAAGTGTACGACATCGAAAGCATTCTCGATCGAAGAACCCGAAAAGTGGGAAAACGTCTTGTCAAAGAAGTCAAAATACATTGGAAAGGATATCCGCCGAGTTTTGACTCCTGGATCGACGCTTCGCAAGTCATCGACTATAAAGAGAAGTAAATATCATGCCCTTCAACACAGCCTCAACCATAACAGTGACCACTCCTTCTCCGAGTTCTTCTATGCAAGATCTGCAAAAGCAGCCCTTGTGGGTGTGGCCTGGAGAACGTGTACCAAAAACACAAATCGTCTTTTTCTGCCAAATCTTTGTGGTGTATTGTGTCATCGGTGCTGCCATTGCCAATTTGAGTTGAAACAAGGAGATAAATATTTGTGGACTGTTTTACTGAGCAGTTGCATTGGTTAAATTCTTCCAAATCCTCCCCTGAAATACTCTAACGGTAACAACGGGAGTCTTGCGACCAACGTTAGCACCCTCCCAACAGTCACCACCAAAACAACAAGAATCCTCTTTTAGACACTCCTCTGACCTCGAGTGACCCCTCAGACAGCTCAACTCTGGAATTATGAATAACCAACTTTACCCAATTACAGTTCCATGGATGTGTTTCCCCACAATACTTTGTGCTGTTTCACGGCCAAATTACTTCAGGCCGTCCAGATGGATCACGAAGCACATTGGGAAGTGGCTTTGGTGGAAATTATTCACCCCACACGAATTAAAAATATCACTGAAAATCAAAAACACTTTGAGGTCGAAGTTCTGAACGACCAAATGCAACAATACTTGAATGAAAACGAAACTGTAGATGCCTGTATGAAACATCCAGTTTCCCCCGATATTCCAAGGTACATATATCTGATGATAATTCCTGCATGATATTATTTTAGCGGTCAACATCTGGTGGACACATTTGCTTCCAAATTCAATGCATTGTTTGGCAAAGCCTTGGACTAAACGAAACAAAGTGTCGCCTTCGAGTACCATAAAGTGGCTCGTCGCCTGCTGTTGAAATTTTTGGATACCAAAATGTTGTCCATTACATTTGTCCTGAATTGTTTGAGATTTTGGGTGGAGACCTCAAAATGATAAAGGGTCCACTCATACCACCCATTACCAACACCCTGAATTTTCCGAAGTTTCTTCGTTACCCTGTAGAACTGAACCAAGGATTAAATTTGATCTTTGTGAACTCTGATGTGGTGGAGTATAATGTGGCGGGACACACATCAGCAACATTACTGCGAGTCATTCCTTTAAAAGTGGGTTCTACCACTACCAATGACGAGGAAGGTGGAA
Source organism: Megalonaias nervosa (assembly GCA_016617855.1). NCBI lineage: Eukaryota > Metazoa > Mollusca > Bivalvia > Unionida > Unionidae > Megalonaias > Megalonaias nervosa. The sequence goes on along the minus strand of JAECUM010081614.1, from coordinate 948 downwards.
ACATCTATCACGTTCACCGCAGACTTGCACATCCGCACTATTTGATCGTCAGTAAGTTGTATTTCAACAGTGTCAACATTACTATAAAAGGAAATCTGGGACAAAATAATCCATTCTTCAAAGAAAAAGTCACAGTGAAATTCCGTTTTTGAAACCGATTCTCTAACGACTTGTAAGTCATGTATCCTGTGTACCGAGGAGTCGTTCAACAGCGAGGACATGGTTTAGGAGATATGGTGAAATCGTCGTCTCGTTCGTTGGCACCCGATTTGAAACCAATGGTGACACGAGGATTGCACGCCATGAAAGATGCTGATTTGACGCAAGGCAAAGAATTTCTCCAACATGTCATCATCGACAAACAAAACCTCAAAGAAGCCTTCTTGAGAGCAGGCAAAAATGACTTTCTTCAAACTAGAAAAGACATTTTCGGCCGACGAGAAACTACTACAAATGCACTGGACGCTACCCAGTCAGGCATTCCTGCTTCCCTGACACCACAGCAAGGACAAGGCAGGAAGAGACGACGTAAACACCCCTCCAGATCACCGCACACACACAGAGCTAGAAAGACCAAGAAAAGAAAAACTGTCAGAGAATTAGAGGTTTTTCATTATCAAACAGAAAAATGACGCACCGAGAGTCTTGCGAATGTTCCAAGTCGGAAATGGATTTGTTTGCCTTGCATCTCACTATGATGACGATGCAAGAATCCCAATGGGTAGAATTTCATCCCATCTCCTATTTTACAACCTCTACCCCCATCGAATTTGAAATCAAAGTTTAGCCCGAAGATTACATCGATTTTAATAGCAGTTACTTTTCCTGAAAGTCAAAGTGATCAAAACGGACGACACCGCTCCAGGAGCCGAGACCAGAGTAGCTCCTGTCAACAATTTCATGCATTCCTTGTTCAGCAAAGTGGGTTTGTACTAACAAACTAGTCAG
>JAECUM010081610.1:0-12430 GCA_016617855.1 Megalonaias nervosa | reverse complement strand
ATATATATATATACGGAGAAAGAGATATAGTTAAAGCAATTGTCAGATGTTGAACTGTACAGAGACAGGTTATAAGTATTTTTAAGTCATGCTGCTAAACTTATTTTTGCAAATGATTCTACAATGTACTTGAATTTAAATTTCCTGACTAGCATATAATATATAGAATGTAGCACATAAAAGAAGTACTGTTGGTAGATAGAGCACATATTCGTTTTTGTACATCGTAAACAATTCAAACACATTAGTCTACCGTTGAATGCAGCGATAAATTAGAATGTCAAAAGAATGAAAGAAAATCTGAACTTACTTCTATATTTTACTTGTCATAGTATGGAAGATAACTAGCATTTCACTTATTTATATGAAATGTAAAGCATGATAAAAATATATTTGACTTTCACTACTTACAATTTTCTGCCTCAGAGCTTGATAAATTAGGGTTAAATGGTGACGTGAAATATCCATGTGTACCTTCTGTGCTTGATGTGTCTTTTTCTAAATACAAAGAAAATAAATATAATAATATAATGATAAGGTACCAGTTAGATGTTGTTATTAAGCTTAACTCAGGTCAATATATTTTTATTGGTTGAGAAACGTGTGGATATTATCTATTACTTTGCTTTCACAACTGATATGCCATGTTGCCTACTGAATAGATTTTCAAGTTATTCACTGTCAGTCAGTCGTTTAACTTGACGGGTGAATGCTAAATGAACCCTTTATAAATCAGTTTGTAAACCAAACCTACATGACACCTGTCTAGCACACTAGAGAATACTTGCATAAGGGATCTGAGTAAAAGAGAACCACTTCATCTTAAACTTAAATAAATTTAACAATGAATTTGAAGACAAACTAGGGGAATATATTCAGGTAAATATGCACAGCCCCACCCGTATCTCATCCCTAACCCAGGATGGAAATGAATCAAGTGCCAAAAGGAGTATAAGGCTATTCTGAAAATAATGCGATGCTTATATTCTAGCCATGACCATAATATGTGCTATGTTTAACAGCATTTAGCTAAAATTAGCACAAGTAGATCTATTCACAAACTTTTGTCATACACTGCATGGGAATGTAAGTCACCGATGGCAATAACTCTGACAAAAATTACGCGAGCCAAACTTTTTCCAATAATATCATATACCATGATTCAGTGTGATAAACGAAAACGCCCTCTGGACCAGATAGGCTAATGAGACTGTGTCATATTGTGTATTACGTTGAAAGGAAAATGTGCAAAAACTCCAATTAAATGTCCTAAAGCAAAGTAATTTGTCCACTTGTGCATCTTCAGGTAATGATCACAATGTATCAAGTTTCATGATAATCCATACAAAGTTAGGTAACAAACTGTACTAAGTACATTTTGTTATACACTGCGTTAAATTACAAGACAAACAGCAATAACTAACAAAGTACGTAATAACTAACGAAATGTTGACCATGTTTCATGGAAAGTATTATAAAAAAAACGTCAGGACTAGTTGCACTAATAAGTAACGAATGGAAGGACAAACGGATGGTCATGACTATTAGGAGTATCAAACAGCTGCTTTTGTGCAGACTCATTTTCCCTTGTGGCATTGAAATGACCGTACCAGTTCACACAGGAATTCTATGTCGAATATGTTTCACAATTCCACCTTAATGCGCTAAGTAATCTCTAAACCCACCTGGTAAGGGTCAAAGGTCCACCAAATGCGCCAGTTTATTTCTGAACCAAACCGGGAACCGTTCTTGCAAACATGAGTAACTTGAGAAAGAATATACATATCTATATTTCTATAATTACCTGAGGTAAATATTGGGCGGTCGAACAAAAATTAACGGAGAAACCGACTATTACAGAAGCATTTCGGCATATACTCATGTCTTGGGTTTTCTTCTCTTGAACAAGAAATAAAATGTTTTCATTGGTCGAGAACAATACACATGGCAGCCAGGTTAAAACATATAAAAAATGTTACCCTCTGCTTTCATGGCAAGAATTATTACTACACATAAAAGTTTGAATCATAAAAAATTAACTTCACAATTTATGACATGTTTAGTTGTGTTGCATAATCTGTAGTTCAGCTCGTTTAACTTACTTGCATAATAGAGTCGTGCAATGACAACATTTGTGTCACCTATGACTAAATGAATCTGGAACACAAAGTTACCTTACAAATATAGTTAGGAATAGTTTTAGTAACTTATGATTTTTTAATTGATTTTGACATTTTGAAAATAAAATGCTTGAATGTTATAAAATAATCATTCAATGCAGACAGATACAATCCAGACTTTAAACGAAATAAATAGAAATTAAGAACCTAATCTCTTGTGAGATCATACAGTCATCTTTCAAGTTATTTTGTAAACTAAGTTGATTGGAATGTATTTGTTATATAGTGTCAGTGGTAGATTGCAAGACAGAGAAATGTTTTGGAAGTTGATGCAACTCTAACATTGACAAGGATATCATGTATTTTTTTGATCTCGTATCCTGTGCATCCATATTTTCCAGCACATTTTCAGCGAAGTTTTTAATGGTTATCTTTTTTGTACGTTCGTTCTAATGCAATAATAATGTTAATTCTTGTCTGCACTCTTTTAATTTTTGAAGTAATGGAGCTATTGTCATGTTTGTCTTCGTTATTTAAATAGCTGCAAACACCACAGAAAAAGCTAAATAAAACATTAAAGAATAACAAACATAGGGTGAAATTATTTTGATTAGCTATTTAATTGAAACCATTTTTATGTAGATACACACAACGTAGTTAATAATGCAGAAGATATTGTTAATGATTTTCAAGAGTTTTGTTCAGATGTTTCCCACACGAATTGAGGAGTATAGACGTTTACACCAAGTTTTCAATTGCTACAGGAATAACAAACTGGAAAACTTTAAGATTCATCACAAAATATTTAATTATGTAAAAACAGACCTTGCAAATTTTGAAATCTCAAGGAAATATACTGATTATTCTAAACGTAAATATATTAAAAATTTTACTTTCTTATGCTTATTTGTTTGTTCAGCTATTTTGAGTTCTAGATGACAAACAATTGAAAACGAACTCAAGATATTCTCGTACATTAAATATCCTAAGACCAGACAATCAATAAATTTAAAACCAAAATATCATTTAAAGAACTCTGCTCAATACGCTTAATGTGTTCAAACCGATATGTATACAGATCATGTTTAATTAATAAAGTCCAACCACTACAATTGAAATGATGCAAATGTATAATAGCATATAATTTTCAATGCGCCGTCATACGACGGGACTATGAGAACAAGAGGCGGAGAGAAATGATTTTTGGTAGCCCTGACTAGGATCTGAACAGGTTTATAGGATTTGCTGAGTATACGAATTTTTGATCACTGCACAGGTGAAACATATTTAGGAAGTATGTCCTTGCATTTCGGAATCTGTCTGCATATATAAACGGAAGATCAAACCTAATGAAACAACAAATTTAAAACAGTTGTAATATGCTTTCCTAATCAGTACAATGTAGATAATATGTATAGTAAAATACAACAAAATAACTAATCTTATACATTTGACAAATATTGTTATTTGACAAACATTCCTGATCTTTTTATAAAAAAAGCCAATAAATAAATAAAACCGAAAGAAATAATCGTATTCATGAGTCTTTATAACTCCAGGTACTAATTTAACAATTTGTATCATGCATTAGAGGCATAGCATTGTTATTACATCATTCATGAAATATATTTGCTTCGACTATTACGGTATTGTTACGAATACAGCCTTCCGGTTGATTTACTGAACCATTATCAGACAGTCATCAGCCTCACTTAAGATTGATTTATTGAACCATTATCAGACAGATATGTGTAAAATTATTACGAACCTAGAGGTCCACAAAGACCTTAATCTATTTGTTTTTAAAAAGTCTATTATTTTTGCAAAATTAGTGTTTCTTTGAAAGTTTGAATGAGTACTTCTAATCATGTCCAACATTCTTTAAATATGGTATATTGATTCGCAAGAAAGTGTTACCTTGAATGTCCAAGAATATCGAATCCAAAAGGAGACCGGTGCCATCCCAGGCAATATACGTGCCTTTGTCACGCCATGTTAATCTTTCAATGGTGAGATAAAAGTTCGTTTCGTTTAAAACACAGCTTTGATTACGATACTTATAGCCTTCCACAACACAGGTACACTTGTTTTGTGCCAAGTCATACAGCGCAAAAATAACGCAATCACTACCCCTCATCTTGCAAATTTTAATCAAAGACTTGTTGGTGCCTTTACAGAGGAAAGGAAGGATCATCGGTTCATCGACCTGTGCAATCAATTTTCTACCTAGAAAAGGAATAACACAAGCTAAGCTGGATTTATAATAAGGAAAATGAAAACGAACTTCAGTGTTTGTATTAATAACCAAAAGGGTAAGAAACATTTCAAATATCAGTTCACAAATTAGTTCTCATTTCTTTGGACATTATATTTACTTGTCTTCTTTCTGGGTTTTCTTTTTTCTTTTATTTGGATTGCGCTTTTCCCACACACCTGATCAAACTATTAAAGTGTTCTGAACGACTAGAGGCAACGTGATGTATTGGTAGACACTGCACAAATGGAATCAAATGGATGGCTATAGTTTCCAGTTCCGTCATAGACATTTATGTATGCTTGTTTGTGGTGATGACTAAAAGTTTGTGGATGCAGTTATCAAAGCTGTAAACTGGTATTAGCATCTTTAATTAACACTACTTCAGTCGATTCAGCTTTAAATGGATAATATATGCTGAGCAGTTAGTCCTGTCTTCTTAGTTCAATATCATTTCTTTAACCTTTTCATCTTGAACATGTGTCTTGATAACTTGAACCACTATGGCCTATGAATCTTCTGATATAATTCAAAATCTCCTGCAAAGATGTAAATAGTGCTTGTAAAAAGTTTCATATTACAATGGCACCCTAAAGTGTTCTTTTCACCTTGATGAAATTACTATGGATGTATCTTAAAACTGTTTCAGTATTACATGTATGTAGATGTGAGACGTTTGAATAGTCATCTACGCTAAGCAAAAAAGTTTTCTCCTACAAATTGTAATATTTTGGAAGTCATTGTGATTAGCTATTAGCTATTAGAAGTAGCGAAGGCAGATTGCCATTTAATTAACGTGGGCTGTATTTATCTGAACGTCTGACCCGCAAGGCTCTAAAAAACGTACACGCAATATAAATACATGCATACACACGCCTTGATAAAATCATATCTCTTAAGACAAGAAGGTAAAAAGAATACATACGTATAACAATAATAGCAGTTTGTACTTTCTCACAGGAATCTTTACCGACAGTAAAATTTCCACTATCCGTAAACTTCACATTCAGTAGCAGAAAACCGAGTCTACCATTGTTCATTTTGACGTTTGTTAGTCGGCCGGTGTAATTTCTGTTAACATCTCTGTTGTCAGACTTGTTCCTAATTGGGTCGTACAACATCACGTTCGTGAAATGTAGCTTGTTTGTGGAATCACAGAAGTTTATTTCCGACACCATGTTTCCATTAGTTTGAAGTTCATGAATGTGCACAGTTGCATTATCTCCAGAAGTATATATTGCCAGATTCGAATATGCTGGAAATAATATTTAATGAACTTAAAATGCAATATTAGTATTCCGATTAATTTTATTGAGATTCAAAACAATGTTAATTTTAGATGTCGAGTCATTTATTTGCGATTATCTGAAGCCATTAATCTATAAATCTACACATACATACATACATACATGCATCCATACATACACACATACATGTCTGAAATGAAGATATTGCAGTATCTTATTTAGGACTCTTTCAGATAAGTCAAACAATTATCATCATTTCTATAAATGGCTACTCTACTATTCTTCTATAATATAAGTGTTACAATGAGATTGAGAAAACCAGGTTTGCATGAAATTGCCGAATATTTAGTAAAATTACGGAAACCCTGGTTCACTTAGAGGTTTCATGAAATTCGTATGTATGTTATGTAATTACTGAAAATTGATTGTCGAGATCACGTTATCGTACCTGTGGGTATTTTAATATCCATATATAATATCTGACTAGAAATTGCTTGCATTGACAACGTAAGTTGTATCTGGTTGTATATCCATTTTACGAACAATTAATAAGACAGATTGCTATATCACATTAATTTTAAACTCAGAGTGTCATATGTTTCCATGTGCACATTATTAGGCTGTGACAACCGTAATTATGTTTCTGTTGACAGTGGTGTCACCAAATTAATTTGGAATCTAAATCTTTTCTTTCTCAAATGATCAAAGGCACAAATCAATAGTTATTTGTTTGGAGAGTATTTGTATGAGATCTCATCCATCTAATTTTGAACAAAGTTATTCCAAAAATAATTTAAATTACATAATAATGTTCAAACTGTCTAGTTTAATCTGTATACATCTATAAATTTGATTACGATGATAGGTGTGTATACATTACCTGATGAACTAGTGAGTTCAGAAAATATTACTGGAAAATGAGAAACTATTCCCTCTTCATTTTTGAATTAATTTGCAGTAATTTAATGATGTCTTACAACTTGCTGGAAACCACCTCAAAGATAAATCTCGTACAGAAACATCTTAGAATTATGAAATACCCAAACATTTTGATCATTTTTGTGCTGCAATAAGATTTTACTTAACAACAATAACAACAACAACACTACTACTACTACTACTACTACTACTACTACTACTACTACTAATAATAATAATAATAATAATAATAATAATAATAATAAGAAGAAGAAGAAGAAGAAGAAGAAGAGGAAGAAGAAGATTGAACATTGACATGTTACAAAGATAAGATTCTTTTCCTTACGTATGTGTATTACGTAAAACATTTCTAGTGATTGTAAAGATGTACATATGCATTCGAAATTTAATTTTTTAAAAGTTTTACATGACAACGCCACATCATATATCATATAGTATGGAATGGATTTTCACAGAATATATCATGTTGAGATTAGGTATTACATGAAACATAAACAAAAGCTACTTAATATGTACTGTAGGGATGTAATGAATGAAGAAATATTTTCTATATTAAATATAATAATATCAGACACATCTACTTGACAGAAGTTTTAAATAGAGCAAATAAGTATCGTTGTAATTATTTAGTTTAGTCATTTCAACATTCAGATTAGCAGTCATGAAAGAATGAAAACATGTCATCAAATGCTTTAAAGCAGAGTGTTTGCAATTCTCTTTAGTGGTTGCTCAAAATCAATGGACAGCATTTACAGTGATGTAAAGAAAAACATTGTAGTCGTGCATATTGTTATTTTATTAAAAGTCCTAAGTGATTACGCGAATTGCGCAAAATTGCTGGTTTCGCAATCTTGCTGTAAGAGATTCACATATATGGTAGAGAGAGAGAGAGAGAGAGAGAGAGAGAGAGAGAGAGAGAGAGAGAGAGAGAGAGAGAGAGAGAGAGAGAGAGAGAGAGAGAGAGAGAGAGATTTTAACGTGTGACACATAAAACGTGATAAGTTCACAAGTTGCAATGCCACGAGTTACAACATTCAGTTTTGCATCACTAGGTGTACTATATTCGGCAATTATGCATGGCAGTACAATTTTAATTATATACAAAACATGATCATGAACAGAAGCTTTCAAAATTAAACTAACATTTTATCACACCACTCCCACCGAGTTTTCGCATGTACACCTTCAGTTCAATCATATTTACTGGCTGATCATAACATTCGTACATATGCATTCGAAATTCAATTTTTTTTAAAGTTTTGCATGACAACGCTACATCATATATTATATATTATGGAATGGATTTTCACAGCATATATCATGTTGAGATTAGGTATTACATGAACCATAAACAAAAGCTACTTAATATATACTGTAGGGATGTAATGAATGAAGAAATATTTTCTATATTAAATATAATAATATCAGATACATCTACCTGACATAGAATTTTTAAATTGATCAAATAAGTATCGTTGTAATTATTTAGTTTAGTACTTTCAATTTTCAGATAAGCAGTTTTCGCATGTACACATTCATTTCAATCACATTCACTGGCTGATCATAACATAATGTCAATAATTGTTGAGAACGGTACGGGGGCGACATGTCCAGTTACAATGAATGACATTTGCAATATTTTTAAAACTGTTTCACGATCTATAACAAATGAGGCAGATTGAGGAATTAGCATTGTGGTCAAGGAAGTGTTATGAACAATACTTAGTCAAGTAGGTAAACGTTAGCCAGTACAAATATCTTTGGGAAAAATTTACATGCCAGCAGATAATGCAGTTTCCATTAATTCTTCATTTGAATCTGATCTATGTCCCATTCCTGAACTTACTTTTTGTATGCCATGTTCCACACATCAGGAAGAGGACCAATATTTTGGTTACAGTAGCCATTAGTTTGCATCCAGGTGTGCTTCCACACATTTTTAAGCGTTAATGTGCTATTGAAGAATCTATAAAAGCAATAGATTTTGCTCAATTGCAGACAAATATTATGAGTTCTTTACACTGTTACACACCTTGTCGTACTACATGAATGATAATACAAAGTCACACAAGCACTGGTATATAGTTTCACTCCAGGATCACAGATTGTACAAAGTACAGCAATTACCGCTGTTAATGAAAAGCGATCAAACAATTCTGTTCCTAATCCCTGAATAATGGATATAGACATAAACTCTAAACCACAATAGATTTCACGAATGACAAACGAAACGTTGAGAAAGCAGCGATAAACAAAACCTTTTGGGAAGGAAGCAGAGATTTTAATTATAGTGGTTAGGTCATTGGGAACAAATGAAGGCAAATAATGTAGTTACCACATAATGTTGGACTCTGTATTGGAGCTCTTGCGGAAAAGAAATGAAAACTATGAGCATGAAACAATGAATTTCAAGCGAAACTAGGACACAGAATTACAAATTTAACACAAACAAGCGCTATCGGGATGGCAAAAACACATTTATTTACATCATGAACAATACAAACACATTTCTAGCTTATTCTGTAGCGACAAAAAAATAATGTTTGATAAATACCACCTTCCAAGCCAAAAACTTATAATCTTGAAGAAAGAAAATTATTCTACGTACCAAAGTAAAGCAATCGTTTACACTTACAATTTTCTATTTCAGAGCCTGACAAATTTGGGGTGAAGTTTTAAAGTGGCATAACCATTTGTTTTTACAGGCTGTTACGAATCGGATCGTTCAAAAGTAAAAAAAGAAAAGAGTAAATACAACAAACTTTGTAAGTTTTAACAAAAATAATTTATTTTCCTAGAAAACACGGTGAAAAGGTAAAAATATGAAATAGGACCTACGGTTTGTGAAGAAAATCCAAAAATTTATCCTAGAATTGTGAAAATATATAAGTCCTATCAATAAACATTTCTAACTGAATCTAGTTTGAATCTCAGGTTGGTTCAAAGATGGAGGATGATGACGTCAGAAGAAGTCTTTGCACAAATGTTCAGAATTTCACGTTGAACCACAATTTGTACTGTACTATTCCAATTTAGAATGAATTTCACTGAATGTCTTTGTCCTAAACCACTTGTGTAGTTCTCCAGGGAAAAATAAATTATTATTTAAAAGTAGATGAACTCCTATAGCTGTCATCTATAACAAGACACATCTAGAGCTCTACAGATGTAAAGAAAAGTACTCTTTTCAGCACAAGAAAAATAATACCTTCTTCTCAAGGTATAAGAACGACTCTGACTATTTCACAGGGACCTAAGTGTTTAAAAACCGAACTAATACGTCATTTCATGCACGCACACGAAGAACGCGTGGTTATTTCATCATATAATAATCGCAGTACACGATGTAATCACATATGCTTAGAAATGACCTTGGCCACAACCAATCGGTTACGCCGGTTGTTTATCCAGTCGGCAATCTAAAATAATGCTTACGCAAGCCGAGAATCATATTCACGTTTTAAATGAACACGATGTTTCTTTCAAAAATACCATATCCCGTGAACATAATCATCATCAGAATAAAATATAATGATATACAAATGAAATAAAAAAATTCAAATTTTAACACACAAGTAATTAAATTACATGGTCGTAACAAGGCATAATGGTGGTGTGCTTTCCACACAAAAGAACTCGAATGGATGAAATATTTTAAATAATTTTCTTTCTCGTATCGTTATATATTTCTGTCTGCTCCACATACAAATGAAGGTTGTGATAATTTACAATAAGGATAAATTCTCCATCCATCGGAACTTCACGAGATTGATTGATTGATGGCCATTCAGCGCCATACAAAAGGTTATATGTAGGATCATGTAAAAGTTGTCAAAGGTTTTTTATCGACCGGCGATATAAAACCAAACAGTTGAAGGTGAAACGATAAGATGGTAACGGTAAAAGATAAAGCTTCCCAATCAACGAGGATTGTAAATGGTGTATGTTAATGAAGACAGATCAAAAGGTATTGAAAATAAGGGACTGTATATACATTACAAAAAAACTGCTCAAGGTGATAGCATAATAGTTATAGCTTAGAAAAAGTGTTTACTTCTTTCAGGAATTCTATAATAGAAGTCACGTTTATTGTATCAAAACGTTCCTTCGTGTCATGCACATTGTAGTACTGATCGCGCGTAGGTTGCAGGTCGAAATAAAAATCAGTTTTCTCTCGTTGATAATACCTATAAACATTGTTTCCTCAACAACTGGAAAACGTTTTCCCTCCAGCGTGAGTTTAGGTTCATCATGATGTCTTGTATCTGACAGAAAGGCATAAATACCGTTTTAGATTTCGTGAATTTGAATCCGCTAATGCTGGCCCAATTTTGAATCTCGTTGATAGTTTGCTGTAGTTGTCTTTCAATTGTATGCATATGCTTTGATCGATGACATATTAGAAAATCGTCAACGTATAAGGAGCAATCCTCACCAAGAGCCAAAACACTTGGTGATGCTATTGGTTTTGATGTTGAAAAGCCTTACAATACTGCCCTGTGGCACACCCATCTCTTGCTAGTGCATATCAGAGAGGGTGGAGCCCACTCGTACCTTGAATGCTCTGTCTTAGAGAAAGTTCGATGTGGAAGAGGGCAGACGACCTTTTAGACCTAGATCGTGCAGGTCATTTAGTATCCCGCAATTCCATGTCGTGTCATAGGCCTTTTCTAAATCAAAGAAAACAGCTACTAAAAGTTCCGTCTTGATAAAGGAGTCACGAATAAATGTTTCCAGTCTAACCACGTGATCATTGGTGCTACGGCCATAACGAAAGCCCCTTTGGAAAGGAGATATTAAATTGTTAGTTTCGAAGTACCATACAAACCGAGAATTGACCGTGCGTTCTATTGTTTTGCACACACAGCTCGTCAGTGCAATGGGTCGATAGTTGAAAGGTTCTGTGCTATCTTTACCTGGTTTTACAGTTCGGTCAGGACTTGAGAATGGATTCTTCTGCAATGTCGATTAAAACAGAAGTTAAATGCTGAATAGGGTCATTAAGATTGCAAAGAGTATATTCATTCAGCCTAGTTTTACGGAGGTTTTCATATTTAGCCCAGTCAGCCTTCTTTATATTCAATTGTGGAATTGCGTCATCAATTGAAGAGTTAATATTTTCAAGGGAGATTGGAAAGTGATCACTACTGTGAAGGTATCATACAATAATTGTCCAAATACAGGGAAGGAGAATAAATTGACAAATTGATACACGTGTATGTACCCGTTCCTGATTATAAGTTCGTCGGAGATTTGCTGTTATATAGACACAAATCGTGTCTAGAAATGAAGTCTTCTACTTTGTGGTCTCTGTCACTTATGTGATTTGATCCCCATGAAATGTTATGGCCACTAAAATCCCCGAGTAAAACAAATGGCGCGGGAAGTTGCTGAAGAAGGTTGTCTTATTCGTTTGGTACTAGGTTGGTGTTTGGTGGTATAAAATAGAACAAAAGATAATCACTCTGTGTAGAGTGACACTTGCAGAAATGTCTTGCAAATTTGTGTTTAAAGGGATGACGCTGTGAGGAGCCCTATTGTTCAGAACAACGGAAACTCCCTCAGAGGCCCTGTCAACGTTTTAAAAGTAAGTGTTAAAAAAAGAGTAGTTTTTACGGGAGATGTATCTTTCAAGAATGTGTCCTGCAGGCATAGAACTGCAGGATAATGTTCATTTGAAAGCAGAAGAATATCATTGTATTTGGCCTCAAGACCTCGACAGTTCCATTGTGTGATAGTGTTCTTCATTATAAGTTTAAATTGGAGATTATGGAGCTAGGTTAGGCAATCTATGTGGCTAGTTATCTGGAGGAAGTACGTGCATGAATGTTTTTGTGGTAGGTCTGGAGTCACCCTGAGCACATGGATCA
>JAECUM010081607.1:0-22111 GCA_016617855.1 Megalonaias nervosa | reverse complement strand
GTACAGCTATGTGGAACAAGTTGCCCATAAATCTTAGACATAAGGACACTGTGTCCTCATTCAAGAGTGCTCTTAAAACTCACTAATTTCGACTACAAATAGAACAGACTTGAAGACATAATAATGTTAACTTCATAATTGTCAGCATGATTTTGTTTTTTGTAATTTCATGGTGTTTTTGTAATCTTGTCACTGAAATGTTTCTATGTATCTCATATTGTAAAGCACTTAGAGCTTCTAAAGATTACATTATGTATTATTATTATTATTATTATTATTACGGTATTATTACGTGTACGACCATCTGAAGGAATCAACATAGAAGAATCGGAGAAACCCACAAACTCACAAACCCACCATTAATTGGACACACATGCACCAACTCATTTGTTAGAACAGTCTGAACAGAGAATCAGACTTTGACCTAAAGGGTGCAGAGCAAGAGTGTTAAGTGTAGGTTATTTAACAAGGTGGAGGTTCATGAGGCAGGTTATTTAACAAGGTGGAGGTTCATGAGGCAGGTTATTTATCAAGGTGGAGGTTCATGAGGCAGGTTATTTAACAAGGTGAAGGTTCATGGGGCAGGTTATTTAACAAGGTGGCGGTTCATGGGGCAGGTTATTTATCAAGGTGGAGGTTCATGAGGCAGGTTATTTATCAAGGTGGAGGTTCATGAGGCAGGTTATTTAACAAGGTGGAGGTTCATGAGGCAGGTTATTTAACAAGGTAGAGGTTCATGAGGCAGGTTATTTATCAAGGTGGAGGTTCATGAGGCAGGTTATTTATCAAGGTGGAGGTTCATGAGGCAGGTTATTTAACAAGGTGAAGGTTCATGAGGCAGGTTATTTATCAAGATGGAGGTTCATGAGGCAGGTTATTTATCAAGGTGGAGGTTCGTGTGGTTGGTTATTTAAGAAGGTGAAGGTTCGCGTAGGGTGTTCGTTGAGGTAGACGTTGATGTATAATAGTCTTTAAAATTCCATATTAACCTGCACAATGCTGGAAAACACGTTAAATGATAAATAAAAAGAACATAAAATAAATAAAAGGAATACCTATATAAATAATACTCCAGTGGCTTGGTGTTGTGGTTAGGGTGAAGCAGCAACTCTGGTCCATGTTCTGTTCAAGATCATATTTTTAATTGAAGTTTTTTCTTTCTTTTTTTCATTTTTTTTTGTTTATTTGTCTTGTCTTTCTTCAAATGCATTAATTGATCATAACATGTTAGGAGTACATCCACTATATTGCAAATCCAGCTTTCCCAAGCTAAAATGATGCGGCTACGACTTTTGAATATTTTTTGTAGCAACAGCAGTACTATACCTATCAGCAGGCCAATGTGGAAGTCAGATAAAAGTGATCTCCCCATTAATAGAGAGGTTACACTCAAACCCCTTTATTTGTCAGTTACATCTTTATATACTCGTATACAGTATTAACTTTTAATCTCCTGTTTGTATCCTACTTACTCTAGGACTAAGCACCGTCTCTCATTGCCATTATTTAAAAACAAAATTCTCAGGTTATTTTTATCAATTTAAATAGCTCGGAAAGGTAGATTTGGGTAGAATTAAACATTCTGTCTATGGCGATTAATTTTTGTTATGCAAAAAATGCAGTATATAGTGAGCCATATACTAATAATTGACGAGATTTCAGAATATTACACATCAGCATATACAGTAGGGCTGGGTACCATGAAGCATTCTGTACTGAGATATTTCTGGATGTACCGCAATATGTACCACATTATACTGTAGTTATATCATGGACCAAAACAAAAGTGGGAAAACATCTTGCTCTTGTTTAAAGCAAAATAACACCAGCTCAAAATAAAATCACAGCCCCCTCCCCCTCCAAAATAACATTAAATGGCCAGTACATAATAGATGAATTTGATGTGTGTTAGTTAAATGTTGTAATCTAAAAGCTGTAAATAGAGCAGGATGCTTAAGATTACACTATAGCTGATACTATGAAAGACATCGTGCTGCTATTAGAGGACCTAATGATATAAATTGGAAGTGTTGATACTGAAGCCTGCACTTTTCTAGCTATACTAGTTAAATACTAGGCAGGGAAACTTGGATGCCAACATCCGGGCAAGACATTTATCAGAGAGGATCAGTAAACATAAAACACACTCAGCAAATATTTAGTAGGAAATTACACAAAGTTCAGACAGAAAACAAGCCTTACGAATGGAATGCAGTAACACATTCGTCTATGCTTGCAAATAACATTTTTTTAAAAACAATTTTACAATATTTTACCAGAAATGTTTCCTAAAGTTGGATTTGGCCTGAATATGTTTCACAATACTACATTTTGAGACTGCGATGGCACATATGAAAGATGTCAAGCATATATTAGAGGATCATAGATATAATTATATTTGTAATATTCACCACTAATTTGTGACGGATACAACTGTTTTTAAAACTATTTTGTCATGAATGGTGAAAACATGCTGTTAGTAAAGTCATTAAAGTCCTTAGAGTCATTAAAGTCATTAAAGTCCTCGTGAATTTCCAAACATTCCTTGATGATGGAAACTACCGACATACTGGTACAGTGAAAATGTTCCATGGTATGTAACAGCAGAGAAAATATCGCTGTAAACTGGTATACCGATAATACTGTGACTTCTATTATACTAATTGTGGTGGGTTTTTGGGGTGTTACTGTGGATGATCGACTATGGTGTTGTAGCTTGGATTGAGCGAATTTTAAAATATGTAAATAATGGATGGAATAAATGGAGATCTGAGCAGATATACAACACGAGCCCGCCCCCCCCCCCCCTAACAATTTAATTAGATAAACAAAATAAATTGCATAAGGCCAAATGTAGGATGCACCTGTACTAAAAAAATGAATTAACTCAAGTTCTACAATGCAAGTAGCAGTTCTACTTAACATAGATGCAGCAAATTTCATCAGAAAATCGAGGTTTCAAACTTTAACTGTCCGGCATATTCTCAAAATCTAATAACTGATTGCTGGCTGCTCTCCAGAATCAATGTAGCTTGTGCATTGGGGTCGACTTGCACCGGAACACTATTGTTCCCTCTGGCCTACTCGTGCGTCACTATCTTTAGCGGTCTCTCCTGGTCATCCAGTCTCTTACTAATCATTCACACTTATCTTCAAATGTTCACTCTTAATCAGTTGTGGAATCTATTTTCCTTTTAAATCTTAAATGCGGCCTAAGTCCCTGTTCTTTATTTTCTGAACAGAACATACATTCTGCTCTCTGATACCCTTAGTACAGCCTGTATCAAATTTCACAATGGATATTTCACTGCTAATTGGCCTCAGGTCACAATCTTGCATTCAGTACAAACAGATGCCATATTTGTCTACATGCACGTGATCTTTTCATTCTATAGACAGTTAACATAATACAGGCAAATTACTGTATTTCTCCAATAGAACTAGTTATCATTACTAATTGATTGATAGCATAGTTTGCTGTCCCTCAATGACAATTAAGCTCCTGCAGTGTGAACTGTTAATCACTATCTTGAAGTTAATGTCGGACACATGCACACATATAGCTGACAATAAATAGCCATATATCCCATATTACTGCTCTAGTGTTAATACATCTCATTCGTAGGTTGCAACAATTCACGTCTTAGTTAAACAAATAGATCAAACAAAATTCATTTCTTAGATGCCATACAATATTGCTAACTGACAATTCAGCGGCATAAAGCATCACACAAACCTAATAATAATCAATTATTAACCTAAAAGATTCATATATCATTTAAACCAAATCAATTCACTTTCCTAAGACTCGTATCAAGAAAAGTAGACACGAAATTAAGACGGAATCTTTTGCTTTACTTCAAGATGCACCATCTTTTCATTTTGGCTGAACTGTCTTCTTACACCCTGATTACACATTTCTCAAAGAGTGGCCGAGTGGTCTAAAGCGCTCTCCGTTACGAATCACTGCCATCTCACCTCTGTCTGCGTGGGTTCGAGTCTCGGATTCAGCCAATGTGGGTATGTGAGAAAGCTTGCCAGTAGCTTCTCGTGGGTCGGTGGTTCTTTCCGGGGTTTTCCCGGGTTCTTCCTCCACCATTAATACTGGCCGCCATGTATAGCCTATCGTGTGCTGAAAATGGCGTTAAACCCTACAACAATAACAACAACAACATTTCTCACAGACTTGAATACGTGTCTCTTTGACAAACTTCCCCTGGAGTCAAGATCTTCCACCTCACGCAAAAACTAGACTGCCTGGTTTTTTGGTGTAATTCATTTACAAGGTATATAATGCTGGAAAATTTATTGTAGAAATTAATAATAATAAATCCCTAGCTATGTTGTCATAGTTTTGAATGACGTTTTGATACCATACATCTTCTGGCAAACAAGGAAGGTAGGAGTAATAATATTAGTACTACCCTGTCCCTAGCACCTGCCATCATTATCAGCTATCTGGTCGTAAGCCTTCCTGTCCATACAAGGATTTGAATTCCTTGTGCTTGAATAACCATTCACTTCTAGAATTTAAGTGCACATTTCATCCACCCTGTACTGTCTTTGAAAATAAAGACAGTAACTGTTTTCACTTACAATTTCATATTCTCTTCCTAAAGAATCTTTTTATTTTCTATCATTGATCCACCATGTGCTCTCAATTGTTGCCCAAGCAAATCCAAGTCAGCGAGATATTTTTTAAGCCAATGAAATTGATTGTCTTACGATTCTTTGGCAGAGAGCTTACTCAATTCAGTAATCGCATAATGTGCTAGATTCAATCTTGCTACAGAGGGAACAAACATGGGTCACTGGCTCAAGGATATGGTCAAGAATGGACCTAGGCTTGGAATTAAAATATTCTCTCAAATTCAACAGCATAGTTGAGTCTATCTGAAATATACTATTTGACTCCTATCCTTGCTGGCCTAAAATAAAATTTTCATCCAACTTTTTTACAGAGTCTAAAATACAAATTATGTTTAATACAAAATGTGTTAGTCCACTGCTGTCTTTTCAAAGCAAATCAAATTCATCCTATTCTTCTGATGTTTGTGAGGCGTAAAAGTTCAGGACTGTCTTGCATTCACTATTCAGCCATTTGTCTGCTTCATAACGTTCTTGTCTACTTGTCTCTATTCAGCCATGTGCCTGCTTCATAACTTTCTTGTCTACTTGTCTCTTCATCCGTCTTTTCCCTCTATTTTGCAATATGTTCTATGATCTTTTTGATAATTCCTATCAAGATGTGCCAGAATATTCGAGTTAATGAAGATTATCTCAATCTGTTTTAGATCTATAAATAATGAAGATTATCTTAATCTGTTTTAGATCTATAATCAATGAAGATAATCTTAATCTGTTTTAAAAGATAGTCTTAATCTGTTTTAAATCTATAATTAATGAAGATTATCTTAATCTGTTTTAAATCTATAATTAATGAAGATTATCTTAATCTATTTTAAATCTATAATTAATGAAGATTATCGTAATCTGTTTTAAATCTATAATTAATGAAGATTATCTTAATCTGTTTTAGATCTATAACTTTTGTTGGATAAATAGATCTCTCATTAGGTAATGATTCTTTTCACTGAGATTAATTTTTATGTTTGAAAGTAATGGTAAAATTTTTATAGTGATTTTAACTCTGATCTACTTCAGTCATATAAATACCAGAAAGATATTCCACATCTGATGTTGCTATCTACACTGACCAGTTTTTTAATTGATTTTGCAAAAATGTCATATCAGACTATTCTAAATATGTTCACAGATTCAGCATTACTAAATTTTATTGTGTAATTATGAAAATTATCTAATGGTTTATATGAAAAAATTCAATTTTCTCTGTAGTATATCTTTAATTTTAAATTCATCTGCTATTCCTTTATCAACTGATGCATTAAACTGAGTTAAGAGAGAATAAGGTGCACTGCTTGCTATCTGTTAAATTTCAAGTCCATTTATTTATAAAAGTGTTGAAGTTTGACTATATAATTTTGATTTTTAAGTGAATTTAATTGCTGAATAAATAATGGACTTTTGTTGAGTTCGAGTTTTCTGCTTTCTCAACGTAACCTAATAATCACTGACCTTTACAACTTAGGATACAATTTAAGAACTTTTTCTCTTCTCACTTTCAGAAGAAAAAAATACAAGTACATTTTAAACATAGTGAGGCAGCTTTTTTAAGAAACTTTAAAAGTAGTTATCATGTCTCAAGAGGAGTGCGCTTTGAAAACAATGTTAGTGAGCCAGTTCTTTTGGAAAATTTGTTAAAACTGGATTAAAGTGGTTACGTGAACTTGGATGTACAATATCTGTCTCCTAATAGCAATACATGCTGACAGTAGTTTGTCAGGACTTAATTTCCATACCTGAGGAGCTGTACTTCATTAAGTTCATCTCCCCGACTATATTACTCCTGTAGTGTGTAGATATGTCTTAATTTTAGCCAGATTACTACACCTAGGAAGTCCATTGTGATAATGTTTTGAAGCGCAAGTCACTTTGAATAGATTAAAGTTTTAGTTGTAAAACAATACACTTAAAATCAAACTATTGGGATTTATGCATTCTTTGCAACACGTTGTTATTGTTGGTGAGCCTGATAGCCTCGCAGGCCACGTGCGGTGTGGCGATAAGGGACTATTTCTACCGTGACTGCTGACAATTTACCAAGTCGTGGCTAATTTTTGGTCTCTAGTGTATCATCTATTATTCTGATAATTAAGAAAGAAAGAAAGAAAGAAACAAATAAAGATTTTGACTTTGTAAAAACCCCTATTGCTATAAACAGTAGTTATTGTTGCAAACAATCACAATACATATCGTGTCATTCTATAATAAAATCGACTTTATTTGAATATACAGGTTGTCACTATGCATTTCCACCCTCAAATTCTAACTGGATCACCTCCAGTATTGATATAAACATCAGGTTGAACAGCAATTCAAACTTACAACTATTACTAATTGTAATTTTAATTACAGCAGAGGTTATGATTACATGCAATCACATGGCATATTGTAATAAGTTTGCTTTATCTGTTTATATTATTACAATCAGCATTGCATGTTGGAATTTTCCAAATTGTTTTATGAATATCAGTCTAGATCATCTATTAGTATAAACAGCAAAATGTTCTGTTTATTCGGAATGACGCTTGTTCTTTGATTTATAGTTTGTAAGAAACTATAACATACGTTTAAACATTAATACTAGTTGTACTTTGTTTGGGATTATTTTTTATGCACAAGAAATAAAAGGTGCAATGTCTGTCAGAATGAACGAAATTATTCGTTCTTCTTTCTCTGTAACTAATTTCCACTGGAAAAAAAAAACTGTGATAAAAAGACTCTCAAATGGGTAATGAATAATGTCCAGCTTTTGCGAGCCAAGTATTTTCTATAGTCCATACCCGAACCTTTGGGGGGAAGGGGGGTCCAAGTAGCCGAGTGGTCCAGAGCGTACTTCGTTTCGGACCACTGCCGTCTCACTTGCTGTCGACGTGGGATCTTCCTGGGTTGCACCATGAATATCATGTGCTGAAAAATAGCATTAAACCCCACAACAACAATAACAACAACAATCATACCCGTACAGGCCGACAAGAGTGGGAGGGCAACTGGGGATATATCTCCGGAGCCCGGGCCCATAAAGAGGCCAGGGCCGAACAACACTTTAATTTTATAAAAGAAAAATTTTGTTTGAAAAAGAACTAGGAGATGTCCGGGTGTTTCTTACCCCAGGGCTCGTGAATGCTCTCTACGGCTCTGTACCCATACGGGTAGAACACTGGATGACGCTTTGCCATTCTAAATAACACTTTGTGAATTCCATTATATCCAACCACAGAAGAAGACCCTTTTTAAAAATGAACACTTCTTAATTGAATATTCACGGTTCCTATTTAGGTTGTAACGCAGCAGCAGGGAGGGCGAATCCTACAAAATTTTCAATTAGAGATTTAGCTGAAAAATAAAATTTCCTACGGAGACAAAAATACAAACGTCAATAACGTCAAAACCGAAATCTCTAACCGACCCGAAACTTTCCTATTTGGGTTTGCTTAGTTTGGTTACTTTATTTTTTGACTTTTTTTGTTTTCATCGTTATGGCGTGTTTCGTTCACTCACGCTCTCACTCGACTCGATGTCGTCGCCCTCCCTGCTGCTGTGTTTTTCAGTCAAAAATTTTATCGAGACCTATACGATATCGCGAACGAGGATCATGTAAATTTATCGTGATAAATCTGTGTGGGGTAGCTTGTGCTTTTGAAAGGAAATTTTTGAACTTAATCATATCCATATCCCTGAACACCAAGTCTGATGAATGTTTCGCAGAGTATGTGCGTCGACTCCATTAAACACAACTAAAAGATTACAATTGTCTCTGATAACTTTAGGTATTTGTGTATATCGCTGAGTAACATAAATTACATCTATATTTTTGTGTCTGCCTCGGGACAATATCCGAGCTGGATTTGATTGTTTGTTCAGCATCACATCATCATACACTACGAGATTATTAATACGTCCATCGAGATCATCTACGGATGGAGCTTCATCAATATCGGTGAAAAACTCAATAATATCATTATCATCTTCATCTTCATCCAACGACTTCGCTTCTTCATTAAACTCTTTAAGCACGTCGTAGCATCGCTGGTCATGTCCGGATGGTGCCACCAAATACAACTTATCCCACTTTAACCGTCTCATTATCAGATTAAGCAATAATTGCGTCTTACCAGACCCAGATGGGCCTATTATAATTGCTCTGATAGAATTTGGTAACGCTGCATGATGCTTGATTGGGTCTTGCTTTCGTGTCGCTGAGAAGTCAATGACATCCATGTTGTACAAATATAATAAATAACATGAATTTATATTGTGTTCGATGCAGAGTAATCCACTCCCACCAGTGGATTAACAACAATTACAACAAAAAATAAAAAACTTGCACTTACAGGCAAGTGTGTAAAATGTGGTACAAGCAAATACAGATTTATTTCGTCTTGTACAAAGACAGGTGGTGACATCGCTGCTTCACTGGGAAAATTACCAGGGACTCCATGGGCTAAATACCCAGGAGAAAAACATCATCATAGATATAATTATTTTGGTCCTGGAACCCGACTTGTTATCCGACTTGACGAATGAGACCAACCAAGACCAGGAGAGTATCCAATAAATCCGACTGATCAAGTGTGCCACATTCGTGATGTTGCGTATAAAAGTAAAGATTTACAACAACGACATATTGCAGATGTGAAGTTGATTCACGCGTTAAATTCCATAAAAAATAAATCTCTCAGAGAAAAACTTGCTAGCTTCCTAGTAAAATCTGCAATGAAAGGTAAACTAGTGCTAGGAGCTGGTAATTAATCATAGATAACTATTATAATGGAATCGATTTATTATTGCTCAAGAAGATACTGAAGGGGTAAATCAGCGATTGGTAAACTTGCTGATCCAGCAGGTGTAGCACGTTATGTTGCTGCGAATTGGTTAGCACGACAGGCAATATGGCAAATTTATCTAACACCACCTAAAACAATTCAATACGCACATTTTGATGTCAGCACTCCCAAAGAAGTTCATCAGGCAGATATTTTGTTTTTACCTCATGATACTATTACAATTGGTAGACGTCAATCACGCACATACAAATACGCGTTAACTGTCGTTGACGTTGCAAGTAGATATAAAGAAGCAGAACCATAATCAACAAAAACAGCAACTGACGCTGCATCTGCTTTTGAACGAATTTATCAACGTGGTGAACTACCATGGCCACAGCTACTACAGGTTGATCCTGGCAAAGAATTTCTTGGTACAGTATCATCTCTGATGAAAAAACATAGTGTCAAAATCAGATGAGGACATACCACAATTCATCGCGATCAGGCAATCGTTGAACGATTTAATCGAACACTTGCTGAGAGGTTATTTGGATATCGATATGCGAAGGAAATATCCACTGACCTTAAGTCCGGGGACAAAAGATCTCGTGAATGGGTTGCAAGACTACCAAGTGTGATAGCTGCATTCAGTAATGAAATTACTCGTGCAACTTCCATGAAACCCATCAGCGCGATCACAAAATATATACCAATACAGCGACGTGACTCTTCCTCAAAACAACCAGTATTAGATAATGTGACTGTAAGATATTTATATGAACGTGGTGAACTTGAAGGGGGTAAAAAAAGAGCAACTGATCCTATTTGGAGTGTGACCACACACAAAATTTCCAGCGTGGTAAGATCCACGGGTAGACCTGCAATCTACAGACTAGATTCAGCTAATCCTCAGCGTGGATTTGTACGTGAACAATTACAAGTAATTCCTAAAGATACACAATTACCACCGCCTTCACATCTGTAAAAATAGAACATTAGCACCCCTACGTCGATTACACTCAAGACAGGTCAATATCACATTTTCACGTGTGTGACCGAAATTACTATTAATTCTATCCACGGTGAATTGTTTTGGATTATTATTCGAATATTGAGACATCATTACTGTATTACATCTCGCACAATGATTATTCTGTTGTTGTTTTAGTGTCATGATAAAATCAATATCGAGATAAAAATCACTTTTTTTTTGTCAGATTGCTGATAACCAACTAATTTTTTTCTTGACAACATCTTTAATGTTTCTATCAGTTATTTCCTCGGTCATCACGTGATCTATTACAACTCTCTTCAGCTGAGATATTTTTCTGACTCTCGAAACCGCTAGGTAAACTAAATTTGACCATTCGTGGCGCAGTGTTAGAATGTTGGATTCTCATACCGAGGCCTGGGATTCTAATCCCGTGACAGACGTATCGCCGACGGTGGCGGTATGATGCCAATTTTTCTTAATATAGTGGGGGATCATGTATACCTCTTCACCACGTCGAACACGAGGTGGGTGTATTTTTCACTCACCCTGGGGTCTGATTTGAGCTTGATTGAGCTCTAAATCTCACTGAAGGGTACCCCACACAGAAAGAATGTCGCCAGAAAGAAAATCTTAAGGGTGCCTCCATACAAGCCATAAGAAAGGCATCAATGAAGGGACCCTTCCACAGGAATGATAACCGCTCATCATTGCTACTGTTTATTTTTGTTTAGAAAATATTTTTATATACTGATTC
This sequence comes from Megalonaias nervosa, assembly GCA_016617855.1. Taxonomy (NCBI): domain Eukaryota; kingdom Metazoa; phylum Mollusca; class Bivalvia; order Unionida; family Unionidae; genus Megalonaias; species Megalonaias nervosa. The sequence continues at coordinate 10,953 of JAECUM010081607.1, read as the reverse complement.
TGATTCAGATTTATTTTTATTTTTATTTAGAAATAAAATCATATTCATCAGATTCAGATTTATTTTATTCTGATTCTGGTTCAAATCAGATTTATTTTTTATTTTTATTATGATTCAGATTCAGATTTATTTTTTATTCTGATTCAGATCCAGATTTATTTTTTATTTTAAACAAATATTTATTATGTAATGAATTCCGAAAATATTTTTCTGAGATTAAAAAATTAAATGATGAGGATATAGAATTATCAGAACAATTGGACCCTGAAAAAATTGTAAATGATTTTGAAGCGCTACAGGAACGGAAATATGATGGGAGATATACGCTAGCAACTGAGTATAGATTCATTAAATTACTTCAACAGGCCGTGAAACAATCTCTACTTTATGTCGATGATGAGGATATTCGAGAATTTGTTTCACTCGCAAGCGCGATTAAGAAAGTTAGATCAGAGTTATCACGCGAATACGAAACAAAAAAGAGGAGTTCACGTGTGCGACAGCTAAAATATTTATGTCTGATCGTGAAACAATCCATTGTAAAGTCACTGATGAAGTCACTGATTAAGTCACTGACAAAAATCAAGAAGGATTATAAAGTGACTCATTCAGATTATAATATTTAGATTCATATTATAATATTTAGATTCATATTATAATATTTAGATTCATATTATAATATTTATTCTGATACTGATACAGATTCAGATTATACTATCTATTTTCATTCTGATAAGAACCAGATTATAGTATTTATTTTTATTCTGATTAATTTTTATTTTTTATCGAGATTTTTGTCATTTTGAGTACCATTTACCCCATCGATTTTTCAGAATTTAGTCTGATTTTGATTTTTGGTCGGGTATTTACCCCATCAAATTATGAAATCTGAACGATAATCATTATTTTGAGTATCATTTACCCCATCAAATTATGAAATCTGAACGATAATCAGCAAAAATAAAAATTTTCATTATAATAATAATTATTGTTGTTGTTGGTCAGTAAAAAATAATATTTTTATTGTTTCAGCGCAATTTTATCACCAAATATTTAATTTTGAGTACTATTTACCCCATCAATTTTTCAGAATTTAGTCTGATTTTTATTTTTAGTCGGATATTTACCATCGATGAGGTGAGTTTAGTCTGATTTTGATTTTTAGTCGGATATTTACCCCATCGATAAGGTGAGTTTACTCTGATTTTGATTTTAGTCGGGTATTTACCCCATCGATTTTCAGAGTTTAGTCTGATTGTCAGTAAAAAAAATAAACTTTCATTATAATATTTATTCTGATTCAGATTCAGATTATAATATTTATTTTGATACAGATTCAGATTCAGATTATAGTATTTATTCAGATTTAGATTATATTTATTCTGATTCAGAAATATTTTTTATAGCTGCAAAAAGTGGAAATATACACTTGTCTTGTCAATGTCGCTAATAGCACCCGCAGACAGATCAAGTCGTACGCCGATCTTTGACCGTTTGGCGTCATTGAAGTGCCTGAGTTGACGTTCAGTCAGTGATAATTTATTTGGACCACTGAGATCTCTTCTCATTTCAGTAATATTTTCTTTCCCAAATTCTTTTTTGATACTGATTGTAGCATTTTAATCTGACCAGGAGTCAGAGTAACACTAACATGATGATATGACATTATAATATAACGCGCTATTTAATTACATGTTTTCTACTGGAGCATTAGAGCACCAACACCTTCAAGCAACATTGTTTTATCTGAGAGTATAACAGCGATTGCTCTGTAATTAGCAATAGCTCTTCTTGTCACACGAGCTCGAAAGTGTACATCAACTACTGATTGTCTGAACAAATCCAAGTGTTCCAGTGAGAAATAATAGATCGGATACAGTGTTGTACAATCCCGCTGAGATATTTACAAACCAGTATCAACATTTTGATCACGTCCCATGAATGTCATCAAACGATGATATGCATGTACAACATGATTTTTTTCAAAATCCAGTAATATATCCTCAGCTGGTTCTTGGTGTCCATTTATCCTCAGTGAAACTTTGTCAAATATCATTGTACTTCGTATTTGTGAGTTTACTCGTGTAGCATCTTGGAAAGCAATAAATATATCTCGCGGTGCAGAGACACCTTGCTGTGATGCTATCTGTCATGTGAATAAACCATTAATGTTACTTTGAACACTATCTGTGGTCATCGTCAACCATGACAATGTTGATTTGCCGCCGCTGTCCATAAAATAGAGCATTCGTTGTTCTTCGGTTAGTGATGGAGTCGTTGTTGGCATCCACAAAGAAGGTTTTGTCAGTATTACTTTTCCAAGAAATGCAACGGTTGCAGCTGGATTAACTCCTTCAGCGTGCCATGTTGCATCATCGTCGGTAGGTTTTCTCACAAGGACGATTGTGTGTTTTGTCCCGAAGATAACCTTTCTAACATTTCTACAAAATCTAAAGATATGTGACATTGGAATTGCACAAGAAAATCCTTCAATGTCGTTCAACACTGATCGACGTGTTGCGAATCCCAAGTTGAAATTTTCATTCATCGATGCAGCTTCAATTCCAGCTGCATTTAGTGTTACGTTTCTGTTTTCTGGATGATCAGTTGTATCCTTTGCAAACATCATTGATGGACCAGCTGATCCCGAATAATCATCGCTGTATCTTGCAAAGCCAAGTATCGTTGTGGCCACGTCGATGTCAATATGATAAACCTCAATTTCCCGACCATCGATCATGTATGTGGCACTTTTAAATAACGCCATGATGCCATTATTAACAAAACCAACTCGATCCGTAATCTGTATTATCTAATTTCAAAAGCCTACCTTCGATCTCAGTGAATGCCTCAGCGGGCAGGAAATATCTGCTTGTATCCTGAACTTGTAATTCGATTCTTCCACGTAGCGATTCATCTTGGAGAACTGGTGCGTCCATGTCGAATGCGGGATCAGATATACGTTTGAACATCTTTATTATATTTGTTATCGTCTAACACGAAGATCGCTTCCTGCTATCAGACTAGCAGTTATGTTTTTTTTTTCTTTTTCTTTCCCTGATAGGGGTACACCAGCCAACTCTGCTAGTTTTTGATTCGCAGGCTGATTTATTATCTTACTAACATTTGCAGGCATAACTTCTGTGCTGGGTAATTTTACTGGCTAAGGTTTTCGTCGTACTAATCGTGCTAGTCTATCCTTGATTGCCGAACATGCTTTACCGGCAACATCACCAACAACACCAATACCTTTCTCACGAACAACGTCAATAGCTTTCATTCCCAGTTGCTTTGCAATCGGTATTGCTTTCGGAGCTATCCTTCTAAATAGACCCTGAACAACATCACCGAATCCAACCCCGTAGTACGCTTTATATGTAGGTAATCGCGAATTTATCACCCTGACCATGGTCGGCCCACGGTGAGTATAATGTACAATCATCTTATTTTCTTGTCACTGATCTAATTGTACACCTTAATCAATCACTGCGGTAATCATCGGCGATTTCATCGACGAGGGACCGATAAACATTAATATCCATGATATCACCTGTAAATAATCTCTGCAAATATCAGCTGCTTCATTAATGATTTCTAAAGAATTATTACCAGCTCGTTTTCCGCCAATTAGAATTTCTAGTCTGTCCACGTCGGCAAAGACATTATTGGGACATGGAGTAATAAGACCACTTCCTTGAGTGACCCAATCGCTCAGACAACTTCCAGTTGTTTCTTTCTTACTTGGTGAACGTGATTCACTCCTTCGTCTCATTTCTTCATATCCCAAATCTTCCTTTTGTTTCCTTGCTCGTTCAACCTCTTTAAGTTTAGACTTCGTTTCTTCTTTTTTTTTTTTCTTGTCTTACATATTCAATATACTAATTCACTGCCTGGTTAAAAATTTCAAAAGTATTAATATCTTCCACAGATCTGATTTGCGAAGTATTAGTAGCGACGCGATATACATCCTTAATCCAATCGGCAGATCTCATATTTTTAACATGTTCGGGTTTTACATAATCATCTCTATTATAATATCCAAACGCGGCAATATCAAGTAATTGGGTTTGATCCCTAATAGCGGCAATACCTTCAGGTGTGAATTTATCTATGATGTTAATTCTGGCTCTTGGCGGATGTCGTGGCTGATCTTCAGGTGGTGGTTGAGGAGGTTGAAGACGCCCAGCAATATCAACAGGCAATGTTTCAAGAGCTTTTTGTGTTGCCTCAGTTGCTTTAATAATTTACTTTGTTGGTTCGACAATTGGTTTAAATAACCACTCTGTACCCTCCGTAAATTCCACCTGAGACTTCTGACGCTCTTGTATTTGCTGCTTGACAGAATCACGGACGGGGAGATATTTCTTAATTGCCTCTAGTCGCTGTCAAGCTAGTTTAGCTGTGTGAGATTCCATTATTGATATAATAATGATTTAATTAAGCACACCCACACAGCAGCAGGGAGGGCGAAGACATCGAGTGAGTGATGGCGTGAGTAAACAAAACACGCCATAACGATGAAAACAAAAAAGTCAAAAAATAAAGTAACAAAAATAAGCAAACCCAAATAGGAAAGTTTCGGGTCGGTTAGAGATTTCGGTTTTGACGTTATTGACGTTTGTATTTTTGTCTCCGTAGGAAACTTTATTTTTCAGCTAAATCTCTAACTGAAAATTTTTTTTGGATTCGCCCTCTTTGCTGCTAACGCATTGTTTGTCTCCTCCTATCATGCAACTTGTCCGAACTTTCGACACTTTCACATTTTGAGCAACAACAGCCTATTGTCGCTCAACCATTCAACTTCACCCTTCTGTAAAAAGAACTAATAAAACTTCCAATCGTAATGCTCAACAAATTTCCTAAAGGTGGATATTTAGCGACTACCTATATAATCGCTATATTTACCCCGCCAATACCTATACCTATTACCTTCAGCCCCCACAAATACCAAGCCCCATTTTTTTATGAATTGTCACCCACAGAAATCCTTTTCCCGGAAAAAAGTTCTTTTTGTGTCAACTATAAAATTCGTCTGTACAGAAAGTACGTTCTATAATATACCTGTGTCTATATACGAGATTCATGGTCAACTAAAAGAAAAGTTTTTCCATACAAAAAGGGTTTCTTTGGGGTATTTTATATATTAAAAAATAGGGCTTGGTATTTTCTGTGGAAGGTTCTAACAATTTTAGACTTTTTTCTAAAGTAATATATAGATATTAATAGTGGCAAATTAACTACTGTATAGGTAATCGCTGAATATCCCACGCAAGAAAATCATCCCAATAATAATAATAATAATAACGTACGATAAGCAACATCTAATCTAATTTGTATAGGAAGAAAAATACCTCCATTTCTGTGCCTATAAAGCCGCACTGTCCCGTCCAAGCACTCGTATCGTCCAGAGGAAATGTTATATGTGTAATTTCTGTGTCGAAATAATGGGAAAAAAGTTTCAAAATACCAGGGTTTTGTCCATTCACGTAAACAAATGTACAAACCAAAATTCGTTGGAAATAGTTAAGTCCGTGAGTCCAAAACAAACGTCTTTTATAAACTAACCACAACGAAACCTTACCAATAACGTACTGAATATCAGTCCATAAAATCCATAGTTTCCTATTTCTTTCAGCCATTGCTTTTCATTACATATGCTTATAAACTGTATTATCACCTTTTCAATAAGTAAGGAAGTCGTGCAGGAACATGGATAACGTTTTGCACGAAGTAATGAATGTTTTCTTGTAACACAGTATACTGTAGAGAACACATTTTCCGTGTTTAGTATATATATATATATATATATATATATATATATATATATATATATATATATATATATATATATATATATATATATACTGTGTATCATTTAATGTAAAATCTCGATGTTCATCCATTAGGCTTGATTTGCTTGAAATTAAAAAAAAAGAAGTACAGTTGTGTTAATTTGACACTTTAATATTTAATTTAACATTCTCAGTATGTATGTACTTTAATGAAAAATAACAACATTTATACAAATAGTAACAATAATTAACAAATTATACATCTATGAGGCATATTTACTAAAGGTTTTATGAAATAAGAATACCTTCATATGTGGACGGAATAAACCTCGTTGTCATTATTAATCACGTAGTTTATTCCGTAATTATGTCATAGATAGATCAAGCCATTGAGCTGTATAGAAACAGGTATGAAATGTAAATGTCATCTTTGAGGGAATAAATCTAATTAACATCCAGGAATGTGCATAGAATATTGAATTTTATTCCGTATAGGAAGAACTGTTTTGATTAAAGTCACTAATTTCAATGGATCTCATGAATAAGTGTAAGTGGCTGTGTGTACGTGTGTTTGCGTACGGAGCTTGAGCAATGTTTTAGTCATATCAAACTGCAGTGTGGCAGTTGATAGCGATGTTTAGCATCATGCCGCAGACATGTAGCACGATGTCCCACCCAGTCACATCATCCTGACACCAGGTCGACCAGTCCTAACACTAACCTCGTAATGCTGAGTGACAAGCGAGATAGCTGCAAGTATTAGTTTTATAAGTCTTTGGTATGACTCGGCCGAGGTTCGAACCCACGACCTCCCGCATCCGTTTCGGACGCTCTAATCACTTAAGCCACCGGAGCTGTTACATGGAAATGCAGTGATGTGCGTATATGAACGAGGTTTTATCCGTACAAGTAAAACTATTGTATTAATCGCAATAATTTTAATATTGATATTACTATAGGATTAAATGATCATGGTTGGGTATTTATCGATGTGTAAATTTTACCTAATCACTCACAAAATTAACAGACTTTATGTTAACTTTGTGAATGATTAGGTAAAATTTACACATCGATAAATATCCAACCATGATCATTTAATCCTTATAATTCCGATTTACTTCCTTTCTAACATCATATCAGCATATTTAATCAACAAAACATTCACTTTTATGATCGATACTTTATACATTAATATAGGGTAGAATGTTATAGCGGGTCATGCCAGTGATACATTGTTATAATCATTATTTTAATATATAAAAAAAGGTTGTTGCGGTTAAATCAGGATATTCCTTTTTTTTTTTCTCGAAAATTACCTTGCGTATGGCACATGTTGTTATAGCAACGTTTTTGTTACTTTCTACGCATTTCGATTTTTCAAAAGCAAAATCGTGTCCATATTTAGTGAGATCCTTTATTTGACATATGACCCTGACTTTTAATAACCGCCGCTGTAACATGTTGTCGAGGTGAAATGCAATAATTTCCAAAGATTGGCTTGTACAGCCTACCACCTGCCTTCGTAGGCAAAAGGGATGAGTGGTGGAGTGAAGGAAGGTCTGTGCAATTACATTGTTTTAACTTATAATGGTCCAATTTTGTCTGTGGTTTGTAAAGTTTGATTGGAAATCACAAAGTGGGTGGGTGAGTTTTTGTTGTTGTTATTAGGGTGTGATGGGTTGATATTAGTTAAAACTTCACATTAAATGACGTGGAAACAGGAAAACAAAAGTAGTCCGCAGAATTTATCGATGTGTAAAAAATTCCAGTTCATTATCACGTGACAGTTTACATCCAGTCAAACTGCCGAAAACGGGTTCAATTCATAGAAATTGGAATTATTCGTGTTTATTTCGTGTCATAAATTTCTTGCCATAAGAACATTTGATGTACAGCTTGATTGAAATCTGAAAACAAACGCAAAAGAAACGTAATTTAATTAATGTAATCCTTTCAGCAAGAAAAGATTCTCGACGTTTATGCCGTATGTTACGCGACGAAGTTTTTGCCGTGTGGGCAATGTTACTCGACGATGTTTTTGCCGTGTACGTTAGCTTACATGAAAACTGGGATCGAAACGCTACTGAATGTCTCTGTCATGTATATAGCTTTACATGAGAATAGGATTGAAAGATTTTGAGGGTTTCTTATATTGTGTAAAGCTTACATGGGAACTAGGATCTTGATATTATGGGGCGTTCCTGAGATGGATAAAAATTACACGAGGACTAGGATCGAGACACAATGTGTCGTTCCTGTAATAAATACAGCTTACACGAGAACTAGAACCGAAGTTCTATATGGCGTCCCTGTAATAGATACAATTTACACGAAAACTAGGATAGAGACATTATGGGGCATTCTTATAATGTATATAGCTTACACGTGAACTAGGATCGAAACATAATGAGTCGTTCCTGTAATGTATATAGTTTCCACGAGAATTACGATCGATACATATTGGTCTGCAACTTATTTAGCTGGTTATCAGAGGTTAAGAACATTTGGATGATTGTTTTGAATTCGATTGGATGATTGTTTTGAATTTGATTGGATAATTTTTTGAATTCGATGAGGTAAATTATAGTAATGACAAGTTTAAGAGAAAAAATTCTAATAAAAGTCGGATATCAAGAGCACAGATTCAAAGCGTAAAGATATCTTGTCATTTTTCAGCTTACAACTGATATATAGTGTCTGCAGTTTAATAGTTTTTATATGTTAACACATTATGTTATTATATTAATTTGTATTTTGTGCTTGACATTTAGTTTTTGTTTCTTACCAGATTTTTATAATGCTTGTAAGTTATAAATAGGCTGTTTACTGATGTTTGAGTTAAAGATGTATTTTTTTAATTTTTTATTTTTTTAATTTTTTTTTAATAAAAAAATTGAAATCTAATGGTTTTGGAGGCGAACTTTTGACCCACATCCTGGTCATTGTAATTGCGTCTTAGAGTTTTATATAAGGTTCTGATAAACGAAATATTAATTTCTTCTTTAAGTTCAGTCTCTATAATTATTTGCTGTTGTGTTCAGATATAATCTGAGAGGAATCATTTATTGGAATTACAAAGTGCTCATTGATATTTTGGACAAAAACACTACTTTGGGATTATTGTGAATTCATTCAAAGACATTCTGGGCTAAATCCTTGTGATGTATCAAGACTGTTCACACATCAGGTCATTCAAGATTATTGGTACATCAGCACATTCAATATTGGAATTCATTCGGAACTCTATTAGAATTCATTCGGAACTCTATACTTTTAGACTTGTAATAGAACTTGTAGGATAATTTGGGAATTAATTCACAATACTCTAAGATCCTCTTATATTTTCACTTTGTAACAAAGAAAATAAATCTGTTTCTTGATTTTACTAAACTTGTTGGGTCCGCTTCTTTCTGTTACTTAGTTTAAGACCATAGAGTCGTAGCACTTAGCTCCCATTTCCACAGCATGATAAAGCCAGCAATGTGTCACAAATGTTGTTAAAACTAGCAAAAACAAAATAAAAACCCCTGCATCAAATGGTTAATCTCTACTATAAAGCTTGCCGCCCCACCCTTCTTCCCCAGCAATACAACATATTACAATATGACGCCTTAAAATTAAGTTTATAAATCACAATAATACATTTTCAATGAGTAGTTTATTTCAAAATGGCAGAAGATGTCCAAATAAATACGCTAAAGTGCAGATAACTTGTGGCAATAGCTCAGAACGAGTTACACACCTTGTTATGCATTTCGTAACATATGATCAGAAATAACAAAGATGGCTTCTCAGTTTTGTTGTAATGGAGTTTTTCTTCTAATTTAATTTTTAGTTATAATTTTAAATAATTCACACATAAGTAATAATATTCCATTAAAACAAATATAATTATAACTTTACAAAAATAACATTCTTTTCTATAGTGAATTAAAATTGTGCAAAGATAAAACTCATACCTTTCATTAATTAATAAAAAATAAAGAAAAATTATCATTCCTTTCGGAGGACATTTTCCTCACTTGCTAATAAACTGAAATACATTAGATCAAAGCAGTTGATGACTAATGAAGAAAAGTTGTCAAGTTTTGGTGCAACGTATGAAACATGAAGCTAAAATTATTGCCATGACAACCACCAAACTATTAAATGTGAACAAATTTCAAGATACAAAATGTAAGATCATGCTCGATGAACAAAAGTGTTGGAGTATTTGTCTTTGAGATTATTATTATTATTATTATTATTATTATTATTATTATTATTTACGTAACAAATTAAATGTTCATTTTGGGCTATAAATAGAATACCAACTTACTCAACTAACGTCATATAAATTAGTTTGCAAAATCGACAATTCAGTCTAGCCTACATGGAATCGAAACGAAGCCTTCCAACTTTGTGTGTCCAGAGACGAGGCCTTCCAACTTTGTCTGTCCAGATATGAGGCCTTCCAACTTTTTATGTCCCGAGATGAGGCCTCCCAACATTTATGTCCAGAGACGAGGCCTTCCAACTTTGTATGTTCAGAGACGAGACCTTTCAACTTTGTGTGTCCAGAAACGAGGTCTTCCAACTTTGTATGTCCAGGGACGAGACCTGCCAACTTTGTATGTCCAGAGATGAGACCTTCCAATTTTTTATGTCTAGAAATGAGGCCTTCCAACTTTGTATGTCCAGAGACGAGGCCTTCCAACGTTTTACGTCCAGAGATGAGACCTTCCAACTTTGTATGTCAGAGACGAGACCTTCCAAATTTGTGTATCCAGAGATGAGGCCTTCCAACTTTGTATGTCCAGAGACGAGGCCTTCCAACGTTTAACGTCCAGAGATGAGACCTTTCAACTTTGTATGTCAGAGACGAGACCTTCCAAATTTGTATATCCAGAGACAAGACCTTCCAACTTTGTATGTCCAGAGACAAGACCTTCCAACTTCGAACTTTGTATGTCCAGAGACGAGGCCTTACAACTTAGTGTATCCAAACACGAGGCCTTGCAACTTTGTACGTCCAGAATCGAAATCTTCCAACTTTGTATGTCCAGAGACGAAACATTTCAACTTTGTATGTCCAGAGACACCTAAGAACTTTGTATGTCCAGAGACGAAGCCTTCCAATTTTGTATGTCCAGTGACTAGACCTTACAACTTTGTATGTCCA
>JAECUM010081574.1:0-16333 GCA_016617855.1 Megalonaias nervosa | reverse complement strand
CTATGTTAAACTTTCCCTTGTCCCGCTATAGTCCAAACAAAGTTAAATTTCTCCACCTTAAATTCCCATTGTTCATATAGTACAAACTCACTATTTTAACATTAAGGTCCCATTGTCCCTAAGGTATCCCCCATTCACAACCATTGTGCCAGTTTCATACTTTATGCTCTTCCTAAACCTTTAAATAAGCTCGTGAAAGACTTACTGAAGCATTGCTACTATTCAGTTCAGTTCGATCATAGTATACAAAGCCTGTATAAATAGATATGGGAGATAAAATTTGGATTTTCTGGCTTACAAGCACAAGATTCGACTGAAACTCTCAATACTAGCGTTGAATATCATAATTTTCCTTTTGTTAGCAAATCAGAAGTGAACATTTTTTAACCGAGTTTTCTTCTGTCTTCAACTATTGTCCTTATTTTGGAGATTTGTAAACGTCATTTCACTTAGACTACCAAAGTTACAACATTTATTTATTTATTTATTTTATATACCACCATTTTTAAGATAGCAAACTTTTATATTAATTTTTTTTCTTGCAATTGCAAAGTTTTTGTTCATCATTATTTATAAAGTTTAATTTAAGCTTTTATGCAAAAAATAATTGTACTATTGAACAGTTATTTTATTAAACTGAGGTTTTTATAAATTTAAGATCAGAGGTATCTTTTCACAACAAAATACGATGCATTACGATTCTACGATCACAAACAGAACTTGCGACCTAACTCAACCTAAGTCTAGGTGTGTTTCAAAAATCGCTTAACTGAAATTTCACGCCGAACTTGGATCGTTCTAGCCCTTTAGTGTTGACCGTACAACAATACCACTTATCTGGGACACATCCGGTTGAATAGGTGTCAGTTATTTTCACAAAATATCATACTTTAAAGTTAAAATAAAAGATACAAACTTAAAATGAGACAAACGTCAAGAATTGACGATGCAGTTCGAATGCTGATGGGACTAAAGTGCATCTTCGCAGTGATTTCATTCCACTTAGTCCAATAGCTTTAGTCAATAATAATGATTTCCAAATCACAGATGAAAACGCTAGTAAAATGAACTTTATATTTGCTCAGCTAACAGCAATGATCAAGAACTTTGAAGAAAAAAAAATGTCTCGGCTGGAAAACGAGCTACTTTATGTAACCACACAGACAGAAAATGAAATTCAGAGACTGAGGACAGATCTAACTGAGAAAATGAAGAAACATCGAGAAAATAGCGCTGAGATAGAGCAGTGATACTAAAAGAAAAAGAAATACTTATGAGTGATGAAAAGGGATGTAGTCTATGGCAACCTGGGAAAACGAGAGAAAAAGAATCACAACACATGTACAACATCAACTTGCCGAGATCCTGAAACGGATAAAACGTATTGAGAGAAAGGTAGTAACAATTTGTGAAAGACACAAGCTTTCTTTTACAATCAAGCTAGCAGAGAAAGTGGAAGAACCGTTCACTTGGAACTGAGAGGAAATCATGAATTCTCAGCATGCAAGGGGAATATATATGATCCATCTCCTACTATTGATAACGAAAATGTAGTATCTGTCCAAAGAGACATACACTAAGAGCCCGCTACCGTTCTTGCAGCAGATATGTCTAGAAATGAGCCCTCTATATTTTTATTACAGGATTTCCCGCCACTTTAACGGAATGATGTGATTAATAAAAATATAAATGTGAGTCATAAACGTCACAAAGACGTCACACCTAAAACGGCAAGAGACACCAAAGAAACTAAACATCACCCAAAAATGTTAAGATATGAAGAAAGAATAGAAGTAAAAGAACTCCAAATAACACGAAAACGCAAATAACGTGCTCAACAGATTATCAGAAGGTCCAAGAGTGCTTCAGAGCGACGATGAAAAAGGCAAGAAAGATACATCGTATAGACCTATTGAGACTATAATTACGAGACCAAATCAAAAGGGTTACGAATCGGATGTTTTGGAACTACTCAAGAGAAACACAATAAGACGCATTCTTCTGTCAAATATCAAATCAACAAAGAATATAGATGTTGCAGACACAAGTATTACAAACCACTGCAAGGAGGATGGTGTGACAGTAACATTCGTGCGCCTTATAAAAGAACTACCCCACTGGGAATGTACATATAAATTTACATTTCGATTAAATGTACTGGAGACAAGTTTTGATGATGACAACTCATCACTTTGGAGTTTTGGAATAAAATGTACGGAATGATCTCAAATAGAAAGTAGAAACAGAGGACATCCCATCTGCAAAAACGTATGATAAATATAACATGTAGTGTCAGTGAAGACCGGCACAGGACTTGTAACTGTGTCATGATTGTAATTATGCTGATCTCAGCATGGAATGTACGTGGTGCAATACATACAGCACATCACACAGTAATTCACTGAATTGCTACTCGACACAAATCTGTCTGTTATTACTGAACATTGGCTCTGTACAAAGAATCTAACCTACGAAGGTAAATTCATAACGATTTTAAAGTAGTAACTATTAGTGATGGGGTTTCCTTGTTTCATAAATGATCCATACGCAAAGTAAGCACATTTCAAACTTATATGAAAAATAGTATCTCGGTGAAAATCATAATGAGATAACTGGAACCCATCATTTTCATTGCAACTTACTTTCTTTCGACGGGATGTGTGTGATATATATTTTGCTTCGAGAAAATATGCATAATCACAGAAGACATGAATGCAGATCTTGTGAATAAAATCCATCAAGAATAGTTCCGACTCTAAGTAACATAATTCCTACTTCAGTGATAAAACCTCACGAATACTTACATTACGTATATATCAAAAACACGTCACGGACGTTTACACTCTATTATATATTAACACCTGATAAAATCACAGATGGTGTAAGAAGGCACACAGTGAACGACAGAATGGAGTTTTCAGTATCAAATCATCTGCTAGTTGCAACAGCACTTGCGAAATATATGTTGAAAGAAAATATTAAGACACATAGTTTTCCAAAAAATAAATGGAACTTGGCGAATCCATGAGAAATAGGCATGCATAAAAATGATTTAAATGCACTCCTGAATTTTACCTATGAGTGTGAATCGGTGGAAGATCTAGAGTCGTATAATGAACTGGTAACTAGTAGTGTAATAACTGCTTCAGATAGATATGTTCCAAAGTTTGAATTTAGATCCCATCTGAAATCATTTTGGAAGAATAATGGACTTGATAAATTCCATCAAGAAATAAGCAAACCGCGTGTAGAATGTATCAAAGCATAAATCATTGGAGGCCCGGATAGTAACAATAGCAAAGGATACAAGGATGCAAAAAGAGAATTTTGAAAGAAACATAGTCCATTAAAAAAAAAATATGTATATCAAGAATGTTTATTTAAATAAAAATTGGAAAGAGTGCATAACAGGGAATAGACAAATTCTACAAACCCATATAGAAAACTAAGAAATATTGGTCAGATTAGGGTAACATTGTATTCTGTTGAGTAGAATCAAATAATTTGGATGAATATGTTAGTTTTAACGAAACTGTATTGTTCTGAATTAAATGATAAAACAAATGAAGATTATATTAACTGTAAAAAAGAAAATAAATTTGAGACTGATGACATAAGATGTGATACTGACGAAGGAAGGGGGTGCCGCACATCAATTATCTAAACAAAATTAAATCACCAAGCATTGATTCTTTGTCCAACGAGCTTTTAAAATGTGGTGGAAAGTATGTAATCAGACATATAATTGCTCTTTTTGATTATATGATCCAGTCTGAGTATTTACCTAATGTATACAGATATGTGATTATTATACAGATATAAAATCAAAATGGTAAAGACAAAAAAGATTCGATGAATTACCGTTGTATAACGTTATCATCTTGTCTGGGACGTTTGTTTGAAAAATAAAAACTATTGATACCAGAATTCAAAAGTATTTAGACAAAATAAACTTTCCACATCCTTATCAGTTTGGATTTCATAAGGAGGCTTGAGCTATCTCTGCTGCATTTACCCTTCAACAATGTCTGATATTGCTCCACTCTGAGTATTGACCTAATGTATACAGATATGGGATTATTATACAGATATAAAAACAAAACGGTAAGACAAAAAATATTCGATGAATTAATTATAACTAAAATGTATAAGCTGGTTTTCTAGATAACGAAAAGGCATTTGATAGACTATGGCACTGTGGATTATTGGAAAAAAGATATAATATTTTGGAATTAATGCAAACCTTCGGAGAGTAATCTTCCATTCCTACACACATGAAGTGCTTGTGTATCGTCTAGAGGGCGTATATCGAATTCAATTCCTTTACGATGAGAACTGGTCAAGGGCGTGTTAATACTGTTCTTTTGTCGTATTCATAAATGACTCAGTAATGAGTAACTGCAGTTTAACAGTGACTCAGGTGAACATGGCGTTCTTTCAGCAGGCGACACGATTCTAATTGCTTTGCTAATGGATTAAAGAACATGTATTTGTGAATACAGCTTATACGTATGCAGAGAAGCAGAAATTAAAATGTAATCCTAGTAACTGGAGTAACTGGATGACTCTCTCTGGAATCAAGGAAGTGTATTCACCAAATGGAATTACTTTGGGATTACAGAATATTTATAGAGTAAAAAAATGTGAAATATGCTGGAGTAACGTTTGCCCGGTCAATGCAAATTAATCATCGTGTAGATCTGGTAAAGTGTTCTGTGATAAAGTTAAATGTGTAATAAACTCAATATATCCAATCAGATTCAGTGCAAATTGAATGAACCGTATAATTTCTGGGAAAGCCTGGAAAAGGGTTATATTGCCAACCGCTTTGTGTGGTTCAAACCTCTGGCTTTAATATGACATATCAGGGCATTAAAACATTGGAGCAAGTATAACGATATTTCTCCCAAACAGTACAAAGTTTTCCCTCTGAGATCGCCGATAGGATCTTCTATATCATGCTTGGGAATGATTTCAGTGCAAGCTCGAATAGATGAAAATCCATATATCATTCATACATTTAGAAATCGGAATCATAAAATTAAATCTTATAACTGCCTTTCCATTTACGGGCTGTAATGATTCTAGAAATAATGTAGTAGGAATCAGAAATCTGTATAATCTAAAACTCTTCAACCCTGTACTACTAAAGCTAATTCACTCTGTTGTAATACTGCAATACATCTGCATTCACGCAGAACATTTTATTAGGTAATTAAATTTGTAATAGTGTTAGTTATTAGGAAAACAGTCAACTTCAAATTCCTCTATTACAAACATTGTGTCCATTATTTGTTGGAGACCGTGTACAGTTGAATCAAGTCGATTTTCATGTATTTTACCAAACTTCAGTGAACAAACACTTGCACAACGGACTTTAAAAGACACTGATTTCGCGATTGCGCCATATGCTCTTAAAAAGGTGTGTAAAACAAAAGTACAATGTCCTGAGAAGTTCTAAAAAAAAAAAAAAAATACGTATACCAATAGAAAGTGCAGTGCGCGAAATAAATGCAGCATTATTATGTGTATGTGGTCAAATTAAACACTCATTTCGTTTACTGTCTTAGTATGAAAAATTATTGTAATAGAAGATTTGCTGTTACATTATACCAGCACTCCATAAAGAAGGCTGTCATTGAGGGTACGGTGTAAGTGTATATGTAGTTAATCATGCCCAATTTACTCCACTACCATTCACCAGGGGCGCCCGCAGAATTATTTTCAAGATATTTTCAGGAGGGAGGGAGACAAACATGGAGTGGTCAGCTAATAAGTTTCACGGATATAGGCCTAAACATGTTTGGAAGTAAAATCCGGTGGAGGAGGAGGCATGTGCCCATGCCAATCACACACCAGCTCTTAAGTATCTCGCATCAACCTGTACCGCCATCACAAAGAAAGAATAAGAACGAAACTAGGCCTGTGGTGATTAAACATTGTTTATTTTAAACAAAGAGATGAAAGCTGATATTTAGAAACATAGTTACAAATAAGTCTGTGTTAATGTTAGCTAAGTAGCAGGCAATTGCAGTATCGCTTGTTTGATGTCTGCATCCAGAAAATGTCTTTCCTTGCCTAGTTCTGGAAAAGTGTGTGTGTGTGTGTGTGTGTGTGTGTGTGTGGTAGATGAGGAGAATGATAGGAATGTATTAGTCATTGTCATCAGAATCAGAAAGCATGCCTTCCTTTGACTGCTTCTGGAGAAGTGGGCTGTGGGAAGGTGAGAAGGTAGGTAGGATTTTATTGGTCATTTGCACCTGGAATCTTATAGAATAATGCTTATAGACATAACAAAAATAATGAGTAGCTTCTCACTTCGATTGTGTTGATATGGGTAATACTAGCCGAGAACTATATCAAGATTATAGTAGTTTTTTGACAATAGATAATCATCAATGCAAAAGTAACACACCGATTTAATTTTTTCCTAAGAACTTTCTGTGCAATTAAAATGGGGTGCTTCGTATCATTTATTAGATATAAATATTCCTAAAGAGAGATATCGGTAAAAGTTACATTAATCAAATCTCATGCCGGATAATCATGGGATAAATTTGTCCTAGCAGAAAATATCGACATCCTATAAATGCACAGAGAGAATATACATATAGGATGAAAGCACCGATAATAGTCTGGCAAAACTGAAAAATAAATTACATGCTGAAATTCCACCTTAATGATCTGATCTCGGAAAATTAAGCATTGTATCTAATGCAATTTACCCAACACCACTCGTTCGAGCTTGGTACCATATTCCATTAATAATTAGTGGTACGAGTCCTTTAATTGGCAAGGGTGTGGATCTGTAAAGTGCAAAATCGATAAACTACACATTCAAACTTGCCTATCACATGATGGCGCGATTGAATCTTACCTTGATATTATTCATGCCATGCAAAGTAAAATAATATACATGGTGAAGACATTAACCACGATAATTCCTGTCTTAAGAGAGTGTACAGCTTGACTACAATGCCTTTCATTTCAAACAGCCGACTAATATCTCTGCTCAGCAAAACTACGTATCCATTGGTGCACTATATCTAAGCAGGTAAAATAATGTCATCTGATATAATAGGTCTAACATTATGTTCCCCGCCTAACTTCATACCAGGTACTCAAGTTATAATAGGATCAAGGTAAAATATGATAGACTGATATTGGAGATAAGCTTGCATAACAGGGTATGTATCGGTGAGTGCAATGTAAAGAAATGCTATTTGTAGTAGACAGAAGTAACCGCAGGATGTATACAAAATAAATGTACCGACATTCGCGTCACAAACATGCACTTTACGATGTGTATTACGGTGTCCGTAGTTGTACTCGCCGTTAACGACTTTCTTTTCCCAAAAACTTAAAAGTTTGCGCCAACAGAACGAGGTTTAGTTTGAAATTTGTAACATTTAAAGGGATCTAATAATCCTCAGCTAGATAAATGATTTCGAAGTCCGTAGGTTTGGTACGATTCATAACCGGAGTTAGACAAAACTAGAGGTCACAGGAGTTACAAATGAAATTGAGAGTATCAGTCAAGGACTCACAGTACGAATTCTACCCCCATAGTAAACTTACCCAAACAACATGATATTAAAAATTCTATAATTATACATTTCTGATAGCTCCTGAACAAACCTATATTTATCAGTAGCGAAAATTATATGTTCCACCTCATTTTCTGGATCTGCATGGACGGGCGTTTGAAACATGTGTTTTTAATTCTGCACCAAAGAATCAGGTGCTAATTTCAATAACGAATTTTCCAAACTCAGATCTGTAAAAGGACTGAAATTCTTTAGAAAAAGACACAGTGACTCTATTATTGCTGTTGCAATTAGAATAAACCCTCAAAAGATTCTTTACTTTTATTATCTAGCAATTATGACCAGCCAAACCCATATATACTCTATATTTTATCCCTGGACTAATTCCCATTCTTCCATATCATTAGTGCCTTGCGTCATCAATGGATAGAGGGCTGGGGACGGGTGGGATGGGGTAATCTTTAACAATATAACAAAACATACTGTTACAGCCTTCTATCAACTTATTTTTTAATCGGGCCCCTGCGCTCTAAGTTACAGTATTCCACAGCTTCCCATTTGATTGTTCTCCACCCCATACCGATTTTAAAAACGAAAAGCGTCAAGGATACAAAAAAAATAATGCACAAAACTTAATTAGTTCCGCACAGGATCCAGAATGATATCCACAAATGTAGCTAACAGCAACAAATTCGTTTTGCGCACCAAGTATTTCAACACCGTTCGAATCGACACAGTGTTAACACATCTCATTAAATACATGCTGAAAAGGGGCGTTTTGTTTGAATCATATTTTTCGATGCCGCCGTGACCTGTGGAAGAGTCGATTTGTTTATTAAAGAGTAATCAGCATTTTTTTGCTATAGTGTAATTGTCTTTGATTAATTTTTCCTCAGTATCAAATATGGACTCGTCTTGAAATCAGGACAAACATGTCGGATTACAAGTACCAAGACCATTCTTTTACATTATGTATCGAATGAATGGAGTTGCGCTGCATGCCATTAAGAATTATGTGTAAATCATTCATGCATGAAAACGAATTCTGTAATTTTAGCTACATATTGAGACGCTGACGTGAAAATTCAATGAGAAACAGACAAGATGATATGCGGAATGAACTATAGACATTTCATTCGTCAATTTTTAATTTCTAACCTGACTGACGCCTGATTGTCAGCTTATACTGTAGCAGAGCGAAGAAACAATAACAGTGTGTTTATGAAATCTCCTACATTTCGTTTTAAATATCCCACTGTTGTAAACCTAATGCTTGTATACACATTAAGATTCTATAACATTCTCAAACATGGTGATGAAAGTGGAGGTCAGGTTAGTTCCTCAGTTTACTAATAAAAAGCACGTGATGTCATATGACGGCAGAGTCTTATTTTTAACTCCAGTTTCTTTTCTGCTGCTGATCACATATCATAGTACTGTATCTGACCGAATACACACCCCTGCCCTAGAAAATATCACCACCCTTTTTGACATTTTGAATGAGCAATTATCTTTTACTGAAAGTATTTATTATCATTCAAAAGGTCAGGTGAAAAACAGGTTTTATTCTTAGATTTTTGGCAGTTTTTCCATCTGTCAATTTGTATTGAAGTTTATTTGCACTTTTATACATGTGGTAAAGAAGTCAGCTGCATGGCTCTATTAGTGCTTGTTTATTACAGCTGGAACAGTTTGCTCTGAAATATCAAACCTATGCAGTGCCAGATTACCCATTAAACACACTAAGCACGTGCTTAGGGCATCCGCCCAACGGGGGCACCAGACAAAATTCAAATTAATTGTTGATGACAAAATTGAATGAATGATATATAACCATTTCAATCTGCATGTACGAGTATTTTGATTTGGAATGATGGCAACACTGGTATTTTCCAGCCTTTTTAGATTTTAATATTGGTTTGGGGGTTTTTTTTAGTTTCATATTTTGTAGGAAGGGGGGCACATAATCTTTTCAGTGCTTAGGGCCCTGGAAGGCCTTAATCGGGCACTGAACCT
This sequence comes from Megalonaias nervosa, assembly GCA_016617855.1. NCBI lineage: Eukaryota > Metazoa > Mollusca > Bivalvia > Unionida > Unionidae > Megalonaias > Megalonaias nervosa. The sequence goes on along the minus strand of JAECUM010081574.1, from coordinate 6,770 downwards.
ATGTCAAATATAGAAAGTATCAATCCAGTGATTGACAATTAGCCCCTATTGAAAGACTTTCAGCTGTCCGTTGTGCATGCTTTCGAGCACAAATGAAATTATTAATATAAGCGCTTTTTGATTCTGCCTCAGAGTTGTATAAGAGATTATCTATTAGATGACTGTCATGCTGATTTTTTAAAAGTCGCTACATTCTTTTCTAATCGAAGTGTGAATAATAGAGTATTTGCCATAAACAGAAAGATAATAAGAAGGAACGCTATTGTTTTGTGAGGCAATATACTTTAGAAACTTTCATAAATCGCTTTCCGTTTTGATATTTTCATATAGGATATCCTATATGAGAATACGAGAGTTAAGGAAAATGTTTTTGTCATTTCATGTGGGCAAGAAATCAATAGAAATTGTGTCCATTACGTAAATTGTATCGTCATGTTCTCCACCAACGGAGGAAGTAGTTCATTTAAATTACATGGTGAATCATCATCTATAATTCAATAAAAAGGACAACGTTTGAGGGATTTTATTCTCTCTGAGAGAGGGGACAAGCCACATTCATCGTAAATAGTGCGTGTGTTGGTACCTCTGATTAGACCTGAGACTATCATAGCAGCCTCTAACTGTAATATCTCAAAAGCACAAATTTCCAGAATATGTTCTAAAAAGATATCCAAATGTAATAAAGTCCTTAGTAGTTCGACATCAAAAATATTGTTAAGTATATTTCATTGCCTGCTTAACTTTTGTCATTGATTATAAGTTGTACTTTCGATAATGTAAACAGAATATTTACATGGTTAACTTTTGTCCATGATTGTAAGATGTAGATAGGATGCTTGCATGGCATTTTGAGTTCGGAACATTCTAGGCATAGTCTCGTTTTCAATTAGTCTGAATGTTTCTTTGGAATGATTCACATTTAGGTCAAGTGAAAATGTTATAAATAGGGACTTGATAAAAAAAAAATTAATTCGTTCCAGCTTTGGGTCAGTCTGAGGGAATTCATTTATGATCATAATTCAGAGTTGTGTTCAGATATAATTCGAAAGGAATTATTTATTTAAAATATTCATTGGAATTACTAAAGTACTCATTCACTTTGAATTTATACTCACTACTTTGGATTGTTGTGAACTCAGGACATTCATGACTATTGAAACAATCTATTTTTTTTTATTTTGTTTTTGAAATATGATAGGATTATTTGGGATTTAATGCACAATACTGCAATGGTCTCTTGAAATTCTTTTTGTAATGTGGAGAAATGAATTGCTTGCTGATTAACTTAAATTATCGGTTTCACTGTTACATAGTTTTAAGACCTAGAATCGTAACAATATATCTACTCATAGGACATGTAGCATGTAGTATAATTATAGTACTCTGTGTGTGTGTGTGTGTGTGTGTGTGTGTGTGTGTGTGTGTGCAAAATAAATACTTTCATGGATTAGCTTTGGATGAGAAAGTATATTGATATAAGAACTGAAATTCCATTACACCAGTACTCCATAACATGACCATCGCAGCAAGTACAGAACAGACCATGGGTGCACATCATAAGGCCCTCTGGCCACATGCGGCCGGCCGACATATTTTGTGCGGTCTGCGGTCTATATTCTTACTTTACCTGTATCTATGCTTATATTATAGACACAGAATGTCCGTAGTGTGGCCCGCATAGTTTCAACCTTAGTTCAGGCTGAGCAATGTAACCATTTGGGTGTTGCACAACTGGAATAGACTGATCTGTAACAAGTCATGCCTAGTCAACCTTGACCCGCAGTCTAGCAACAAACTTTATCAGCCACCCACCCTAACCCCGACGTAATAACAAGTAAGGAGTGAGGCAGTTGATGAAAAAAGACAACAAAAAACAACTAAGTATAACATCCTTAGAAAAATATTCAGAAGTCAATTTGTGTCAGTTGGGTTAAGTAGCTGGCAAATGGCGCAATGATAGTTCCGTCCCTGCATCCATATGAATCAGAAAGCATACATTCCCTTGCCTGGTCAAGGAAATTTTTCTGCATAATACGTGGGTGTGAGTATGCGCTGTAATCATTTTAATTTGGAATCTTGTCAAACGAATGGTACAAACAAATCAAAAACAATAAGTAGGTTCTCACTTTGATCCCGTGACCTGTTTGCACTCAGCCGAGAACTCTAACAGCATTAGAATGGTTTAGTGGTTTAGTTTATAAACTTTTGAGTGCAAAATTAATGCATTATGTAGAGCTTTTACATGCAAATTGAACCCAAAAAGGAGAAAAAGAGGAGAAGCAGCGAGTCTTTAACGTCGTACAATATGACAACTATTTTTAGATGAGGTCTAAGTCGAGGATTTTTTCGACCCTTATGTGTCCTCATATAATTTTTCAAAGGATTGTTTAGGACTCATACCACTAATTCATTTTTGTGCACTTGATACGCAGCATAAATATCTTTTCATTGAAGTTAACGCAGATTATCTGAACAAACATAATGGGACGCATCGTGGCATATGTTTTTCGAAATAATGTTCCAGAAACGTGATACGGGTTAAAGATAACTTAATCAGGATAATTGCAAGATAACTTTGACCTGGAGAGCATAAAATACAACTCGTTGCAGTGCACAGACAGAATAAAAAGATGCAAGCACTGACAGAGGTTAGGAAAACTAGTACAAGGAACCATTGCAGGCAGATATTGCAGCCAATGGCCCGATCTCGAAGTATCAAGTACGATATACAATGCCACCCCACCCGCGCTCTTTAGTCTCATACCCTATTCATATAATGATTAGTGGGTACGCGACCTATATATACTGAAAACTTCGTTGACGAATTTTTATCCACGGTAAAGACAGTCAAATTATTTTACAGCATTATTTTCCCTTTAACAATTACATAATTATTCAAGGTTATTATTTTTTTAAACAAGTTTCTATCACACAAACAACGTGACCTCAAAGAGATAGAAAATCCATTTATGTAATGAAATTACCCGATAACTTAAGAGGGTATCAACACATTAGGACTTCCAAGGAAGAGGGGAATAGCTATGAGCTATGCTCTCTTACTTGCCTATCATAAAACGGCGTGAACAAATCTTACCTTCATACTGGTCGCTCGCATGTCAAGTGAAATAGTAGTAACATAAAAAGTATGGGAAAACGACATTAAGGGCAGTCCCGGCCTAAAAATAAAATATGAATAGATTACCCAACATCTGAAACATTCGACTAACATTTCTACTCAGTAGATCTATTTATCCATTGCTTCCATTAACATGTCGGGGTAAAATAATGGCATCCGAGATAAGAGGTTTAATATTGTGTTTCTTGCTTGATTACAGTTTTATGAGTCTATGCTCTTAAAATAAGTAACAGAAAAGAGTGAAGACAACAAGCTTTGTAAAATTTAACAAATAATTTATTTCCCTAGAATACAAACTTAAAAATAAGGGAAAAAAACTTACGGAATTGCGAATTAAATCCAAAAATAATCCAAGAATTAAAGACACAAGTCCTAGTAATTAAAAGGCCTGAATGAAACTCAGTTCAAGTCCCGAAGAGATCCAAAATTGAAGGCGATGACGTGTCTGTTATAGCCTACGATGTACTGATGTGTCAACAGTCTCTTGTTGAATCACAGAAATATTATTCCAGGTTTGAATTCAGTATAAATTCCAGAGGATGTCTTTATCCAAGAATTTTATCAGAGCACTTTTGTATTTCCAGAGAAAATAATCACTTGAATTCAATAATTTGAAGAAAATAAAATTCAGCCCAAACTGGTCACAACATAATACAACTTAAAGTGCTAGATGTTAAAGCACGACTAATAAAATCCTCACAGTCACAAGATAATATAGTTCTCTATTTGACCTCAGGTCACATTTAGCATTTTCTAAAAACAACCATTACTAATGGAAAATAACCTTCTAGAATAATCCAATGAGCCTTGTTTATGTACAACACAATAGCCTATAAAATTCACTTAGGAATCTCCAAAACCCTGACCCTGATCAACATTTTACTCCTTCTTTGTTTACCTGAATAATAATCCTGATAATAAGCTCATACACATAGAGAATAATGAAGCTATTATTAGTTGTTTACATAAATGAAATAAAAAAATAAAAAAGTCAACCAGGTCAAGCAGAAGTGAACTCAGTTTTGAACAAGGTCAAGTCCAGAAAACAATGTTACATTACAATAACATGTAATGAAATTTTTAAAAAAAATTAAACTAACAGACCGATGGACGCCTAGGAATATATGCTAAATACTGGAAAATTTATATCTATATCCCTCGCCACACACAGGCTCCTACACGCACATATACACACACAAACATAGTATTAACAGTCCAGTTAGGTTAACATTGTAGCTAATATCAAAATATCAAGTGGCAATGACTGTAGTTAGGTAAAAATATTAAGAACATGGTAAGAACATGCCCGCGTTTGAAAAACTACTTTTGGCTGCGTCGAAATCAAATTGTTGGCTGTTACCTAAAGGTTGGTGATGTCACCCTATTTTTCAGTATAGCTCATTAAGAGATATATTCATTTCTTCAATTCATTTGAGGAAAAGATGGACGTGGAGGCAAGAGATCTACAATTTAAATACAAGCGACATTAAAAAATAAGAAAATCAAAAACCTACCAAATTAAAGGTGAGGTTATTAAATGTAAATATAATGTTCACCTATGGTTATTGGATGCGAAGAGAGACGGGCAATAGAACGGATACTTTTACCTTTGCCGAATGGCTATCTCAGTCAATTCTGTGCGCAAATGTGACGGTTCCGAATATGAAGTTACTCCATTGGAGGCGCTGAGAAATTCAATTGAAAGACATTTAAAACAACAGGGGTACACAGGTTCAATTTACTATAGGAATTTAAGTAAAACGAGACAATCAATGACTGCAAACAAATGGTTTCAAAAGGTCAATGAAATGCTAATGGAAGTGGTGTACTCTCAAAAACAAAAGACAGGGATAGGCTTTCGAAGCAAACCAAATGGATGTTGGAACTATAAAGCATTGCCAACGGCAGTTTAAAGACGTAAAGAAAATATCTATCTGGTAAGAATATCTGGATTAATTCAAAAGAAACAGAAAAACCATATATGGAAGCAAAAGTAATGACTTCAAAGGGACGGTGCCAAGATTTACTCGACTGGCGGGTCAGATGAAGAAGATCCAATCGCCTGGTTCAAGGAGTTCTGCAACCGAACCCCACCAGAGACCAAATGGACAGTATTCATTTCTACCTAATCTTGCGTCGGAGCACTGGATGTTTGAGAATGGTAATATTTGGAATTGCTCTTATATTTATACAACAGCTATCATCCAACTTAAAGAAAGTCCGAATACATCAAAGGAGTTTTTTGGACCACCGTAGGACTCTAAGCGTCAAGGATTTAAAAGTCATTTTCATCAATCCTGACGCAGATTGCAGATCCAAATGCATCAGCTACAAACCAAGTGATCGGATTTGGGCCATGACAGGAGAGTTCGGTTGTGAAGGGTAGAGTGGGTGGGGGCTGTATATCTTCCAGAATATAAAGATGAAAACTTGCCAGGACGGTGTCCCGTATCCCAGTTATGTGTAAGAGTCCTTAGTATAAAAATATGGGCAATATATAAATTACATGTTTGGATTCGTAAAATATGTTTCTGTCTGCTGCTCACTAACATCAGAATCAACCACATAAAGTTTAATTTGTGCGTATTCTCTGCTAGCTTACATGCTATGGACATCTTTGAGAAAGCCTGCAATTATGCTCAGTCTATAGCTAATCTTGATGGGTCGATTACAGAGTGAAAACTAATTTTGCCTTCGTTTCTTCTAAAATTTGTTGAGAAAACACTTGAAAGAATCTAATTAAATTTAAATGATCTATTTGATCAGTATATATATATATATATATATATATATATATATATATATATATATATATATATATATATATATATATACATACATACATACATACATACATACATACATACATAAGGTGTGTCTAAGTCCGTATTGAGGTCCTTGGGGTTAAGACTGAGGTCATAGCAAGAACAAGAAGTCCTCAATATTCCGTCAGACCTGTATTTATGTCTGGTCTGTAACACAGAACCAATGGAGAGATATGAGTGAAGCTATACCCATATCATGAGTAGATGAAATGTACATAAATGGTGAGATAACAAGCCCAAAGGTACCCTAAGGAATTTGTGGTACGTGTACTTTTCTTGCAATCTTGTCATTATATTGAAGATATTTAAATTTAGTATTGATTGAATTGGAAGAAGATTATTTTTATCTTAATAATTACGATTCTTGCTTTACTTTGCTATTTGGCAGAATAAGAACTTAAACAAACCACGTGTCTTTCTATGGGACCACTGAAGTGGACCATACTGCCAGTCTAAGGGTATTTGATTTCTATACATTCTGAATGTGTTTCGTGGTTTTTATTTTTAACCGATGCATGCCATATGCAAGATATCCAAGTTGTATTCAAATGAAAGTTTGATCACATTTCAAGCACATATCTTCTTTCTTTAACAATTTATGATTTTCTCTCTGGCTGTTTTTCGGGGGAGTGAAGGGGGTTCTGTTTCTACGTTAAAATATTCGAGTCAAACTATTGGAGTCCAGCAGATTACATCATAACAATAAAATATTTACAGTTAGAAGATAGTACATGAGAACGGATTGCAGATTGCAGAGTTTCTGTCCTTGTCACTGTGTACCACAACATGCTGATAATGAAGATAGCAAA
>JAECUM010081571.1:0-10804 GCA_016617855.1 Megalonaias nervosa | reverse complement strand
TGATTATATTATAATTTCCAGTGACTGTCTTTATCCAAGAATTTTATCAATACACTTTTGTATTTCCAGAAAAAATAATCACTTGAATTCAATAATTTGAACAAAAGAAAATTCAGCCCAACTGTTCACAACATAATACAACTCGAAGGTGCTAGATGTTAAAGCACGAATGACCAAGTCCTCACGATTACAAGATTATATAGTTTTCTACTTGACCTCAGGTCACATAACATGTTCTAAAAACCAAACATTACCTAATGGAACATAATCTTCTAGAACGATCTAATGAGCCTTGTTTACTTACAATACAATGACCTGTAAAATTCACTTAGAAAATTCCAAGAACCCGACCCGAATCAACATATTTACTCCTTCTTGTTTACTTGAATAATAATCCTGATATTAAGCTAATACACATAGAGAATAATTCAGATATATATTAGTTGTTAACATAAAATAAAATAACCAAAAAATTTAAAAAGGTCAGTCAGGTCAAACAGAAATAAACTCAGCGTTGGACAAGGTCAAGTCCAACATACAATGTTAAATTACAATAGCATGTAATGAAATAACTTTTTTTTTTAAAGCTAACAAACAAAGAAAAAAATTAATGTATATAAAACTATAAATGGCACATGTACATCTTAAGTTTAAAGATAAATAAAATACGCATATGACATTAAAAATTAAGCAATTGAACTCTTGCAAGGATGCGAAGGATGACCTCCAAAAGGCTCTGTCGCCTCCAGTTTTTCTTGGCTTTTGTATAGATTCTGTCTGAATTTATCTCTCTCTCACACACGCAGAGACACACACACACGCACACATGAGCAGAAGATTTGTTCTAATTAGCTTTAGGAAATAGTAGAATGATAAACAAGAATGAACTAGATATTGACAAAAGTAAGCAACCGGTTGAAAGGCAAATTGCTTTTAGGGTAAATTGTAAGCTGTTTTGATCTTTGTTTACATAACTGTTTCATTTACTTTGCAAATATTTGTGACAGGAGAATGAAAGACGGAAACAAAGAAATAGTGCGACAAAAATGCATAAATCACTGAAGAAAGCAAAATTCAAAGAAAACTTATTATGTTAAATTAAAAAGTCCCAAATAATAAAGCTCCCCATGAGAAAAAAATGGCTGGCGGAACATTTAATGGTGAAAACTTCTTTGCATTGAAAATAAAATAAAATTGATGTGGATAAAGATCGGGTCTTCAGTATGCTCTTTTGCAGAGAATACTTTGAAGTTGTGTACCGCAGTAATTTCAAATGGAAAAAAAAAGAATAATAATGATAAACATATTGCATTTTAAATTTATTCAACGCTGATTTCAGTATTTTCATTGCTTGTGTATGTATTATCGATACTATTATTTCATATTCGGATGGTGTTTATCAGAGTTAAAATTGTGAATTCATACAAGGGTAAAATATAGATTACAAAAGAATAAAAACAATAAATGCTCATTTTAAAGATCAATGGAAGTAAAAGATACACGGTAATCATTATTTCAACCTCAATTGCTGTAAATTCACATCCAGTTAGTAAAATACTACGCCAAGCTGTTTGTGGTTGTTGTTGTTGTGGGTCCATTTCCTTCTTTTTCGGCTACCATCATTCCAATTTTCAGATTTATGCTAAAGAGTGTCCCAAAACGCGATCAGTGGCAAAAAGAATACAAATGACAACTGACATTAATGTCAGTTAGTTTAAGAGAAACGGGCAGGGGGAAGACTTTTTGCTATACTGTGTAGCTGATTTTGTAGGGTCATATGGCGACGGACATAAGGGGTGAGCGAGGAACACAGTTTCTCTATATTTTCGTTTCATTAAGGAGCAGTACAAACGGGAATTTGGATGCGTGCTACTTGGTTTTAAAGAAGTGTCTTCTGTCAAATAAATTTATTCTCGATTGCGCTGGTATTTGTTAAGGTCTTTGGCGATGCAGAAATATTAAATTTGATGTTTTTGACGAACATACTCCTATTTAGGAACAAAAATGTTTTTGTTTTCCCCACAGTGTTTCATAATACCAATACGTATATATGTTGCAATGCACATTTAGTTCTTGTAATAGAATTATAACAAATGATGTTACAATCACTTAAATTCATCTCTGATTAGGGGTCAAGATCGGTCCTAATCTAACCTTGTGCATTGCATTTTGATATCATAATCTTAAATAACTAGGAGGCCATAATATTATCGATATGGTAATATGCGCCAGTTTCTTCCATGATAATCATGAATTCAAAAACGTATGATTAAAAGTGACAATTTTAGATTATAGTTCATTAACAAAGAAAATATCTCAATATTATAACGATTTAATTATAAATAAAAAGCAGCATTTCAGAAACATAATTTAGAATATTTTGCAAATGATAACGTCGTTATAACATCTGTTTAGGAATGGAAAGGACTACGCAATCTTTTGCATCTTGGTATTGAAAAGAAATCCTGAGTCTGCACCAGAAATGGAAGAGAGTGTTTGATAGTATACATGCAGATACATTATTTACTCATCTTTATTTCTTGCGTACATTGATGTTACGAAATTTTTAGTTTAAACTATTGCATGCAATTTTGAATGCAAATTTATTTTTACACAAAGCCAGAATATTACGTAATGATAAATGTAGGCCGCGTTATAATTCACAGGTCGAGCTTAGTAAGCTATATAGAAATCTGGTTACACAGTAACTGTAATAACTTAGAGATATATTTTCTTTAATATTACAATCTTTATTTACTTATTATAGATATCTTATTAAGTAAGTATATTGTACTCCAGCATCCATTCACCAAACACTCTACCATAAAGAAAAGGTCTTTTGGAGCCGCACACAGTCAAATTGTGGCAAACTGTGGGAAATTCCATAGCAATAACATTCGGCTAATTGTTCAGTCGTAAAATATTCTTGAATGGACTCAGACGGCTACTCAGCGGACTGAATTTCGAGGCACACTATTGACTGGGCTTGGATATAAGAGGGCGGTGATTTTGTTTTAATCTCTTGGTCGTTGTTGTTGTTGTTGTGGGGCTTAACGCCATTTTTCAGCACACGCTAGGCTATACATGGCGGCCAGTATTAATGGTGGAGGAAGAAACCGGAAATCCCCGGAAGCTACTGGCAAGCTTTCTCACATATCCACATTCGCCGAATCCTAGACTCGAACCCACGCAGACAGAGGTGAGATGGCAGTGATCCGTAACGGAGAGCACTTTAGACCACTTGGCCACTCGGGGCCCCAATCTCTTGGTCGATAGTTTCATGTCACTCATCGTTTCGAAAAGTAATTTTACAAATCTTCCTGAATGGCACATTAACTTAACTTCCTTAATGGCACAGTAAATTGAATTTTTTGACTCACAGTACTTCCGGAAAAATGACTGATCTTTCTTCTTGCCACTAAGTTAAATGCGTTTAATTAGCACGCTTTATTTTTCACGGGTAAATATTATTCCGGATCCACATTATAGTTAGCCACGAAATTAGGGCATATCATCGTTAGATATGATTTGGTAATATCGATTCAACGACAATGATTTGCATTTCCAAATTTAGACGGAACAAATCTTTACTGCAGTCCAAAGAAACATGAGTATAAAAGTTTGTATTTCAGCTTTGCGGCATTGTTGCTTATGGTCTTACCCTCTTTCTGGAAAAATAACTTCACGTTTTTCCAAAGCGATGGTTTACTTTTTCAGTATATTAGGGAATCTGATGTTAAAGACTCTATTTCTATTAAAAACATAAAGTAATGAAATACTTTTTTGACAACTATGAGTCAGCGTTCTTTGAAATAGTTGCTAAAAAGTTGAAGTCTAAATTTCTAAAACAGAAATGTCAATAGTTTGCATTCATAATAATTTATTTTATATGTGGGGTGTTACAAAAGCAGTGAATGTAGAGGATATTTGCTTGAAACGAGCGAATAACGGATATATTTCATTGAGCGTTGAAAAACACAATATTATCACTTGTGGCGAAGCCACGAGTGAAAATTCGTAACTTTTCCACCCACGTATTGGCTAGCAAGTTGTACTGTATAACATATTGAAGTGGCAGATTTTTTAGTATATCCCGCGCGATATCCGCAGTTTACCATTTATGTTTTTCTGGTAATCGTGATTATTCACACAGAAAATATAAACATTTATATAATTCTCCTTCTCAAGTCAAAGTAAAATAGCACATAAATAAAAATAATAATCCTCTCCTCTGCTGGATTTGGACCTTATCAGCTGTCAGTTGAATGATAATTATAGATGGGTTTCATATAAAGTGTTGCAAAAGCTGAATGAAGTGAGGTACATAATATGCATCAAATGAAAAATAATAATGGATATTACATATTAAAAATGATAGCTAGTTTAAATTATTTTGTACTCTTTTATTCATAGACCATACTGTAAGCTCTTGTTTAAAATCATTTTAATCAGTTTCACACGGAAATTACAGTTCACCGTTGTTGAAGTCAGTTTATGTTATTTTACTGCCATCCCGTTTATTTTGTTAACACGCTTGATATTTGTGTAATAAACTGAACTTTAAGAATCAGTGTAAATATGTCTTTACATACCGCTCTTTGTCAGATATTCAAAGCGTTATAAGTCAGTGATAAAAACATTCAGACAGTTCTGCATGCTTGATAAGAGGAGTTAACAGGAAACCAACAAGACACCCGTCTAAATAGTTACTTCAATGTTCAGCAATATGAGACGTTTCTTTAATCCTTTCAGACAAATTAATTTTTTCAGATGTATATCAAAATTGCCATTCCGTTGTTTGATTCTCTAACATCTATTTATTATGCTGAATCGTCATATGTCAACTTAAATCTAACTTTTTCATGAATTTTATCTCTTTTGTTGCCGAATCATCGTAAGTTTGCATTAATAAGTCCACGAGACCTTCAACGTGTACACCAAATATAGCCGAATACAAATTAGCGCATTGTAACTACATCAATTTAGTCCTTTCACATACTACACCGTATTCATCATCTTGCTAAACGAAACATTGGAGTAAACCATTTTTATGCTTTAAGTCAATAAACTAACGTTTTTATTCTCTTGAATGTCATTCTGCATCACAACTGGTTTTAATTATGCTCGCTTCAGATTTTGCTGCTGTTATGCTAAACTTGTGAAATATTGTCAACACCTCTCTAACAACTGTGACTTAGTTCATCTTATCTCATTATTTGTGATGTGTACAAATTTTGAATTGTCTGCTACGCAGTTGTCGAGAGCAAGAAGCTTGTAACTTTGAGAGCATGTTGTATTCGCCGTTTATATAAAATCAATCAAATCGAAGAGTCTGATATATCTGATGTTTGCATCTGGCTTTTTGATTTGTGGCAATTGGCTAACAGTGGCAAATCTAATTTATCTCTATTTTGTGCAATAATTCTTTCTATCTTGTTTTTGATGTATTCTGCGATTTGATGTTTGTGTTTAGTGTGTACTTTATTTTAAAAATGTTCTCGACAATGTATTTGAAAGTTCTGCCACACAAAGTCTCCAATGTGTAATAATCAGATTATATCTAATATTTTAGTACCTCAATCGTTAAAAGTTATAATCTCTATTCATGACGTAAGCGATGTTTAAATTTCTTCAATTTTCTTGAGATATTTACTTATTTATGCATGGACAAAATCCACGCGAGAAATATAGCGTTTTACTTTGAATTTATCCATGATCGAATTCTTTATATCTGCCAGTACTAATCTCGGAAAGATCTCAAAAACCTGTACTACACTCATATAGTTAGTGGCTTACTTCTGAAAAGCCAACTCTGCGGATTAGCAAGTGTTTCGTACGATCAGCTGATACACTTTTATCATCAGTCAGCTGTCAATGATTTCTTGAAACTCAAAACATATGAATTCCTTGCAGCAAATTAGGTGTTTATAGAGAGTTTAGGAATCTCTGAATTATACGATATGTCCTTCCATAGATAAATACAGTGGCGTAGTAGTAAAATCAACTGCCATGTACATAACAGAAGTGCATTGCAATATCGTACAACTAGTGCCCCGCACAAAGAAATACATTTTTATTTTTTACTGCTTTGTTACACACCCAGAAGAACCGTGTAACCTCTCATTGCATACAATTAGATTTTCCTTACAGAAAAAAATGGTACATCAAAACTTTCTCCAAATCTGATTGTAATTCTATGAGGAGACATAAACTGGGCTCAGCAATCAGTGGTCATCAACAACAATATACCATTACGAGTTTCTTCAAATATGTTTTGTATACCCAGTGGAAATTAACAAATCACTTAGTCTGATATTTTGCATACCCCAAATTAGTGGAATGCAACGTGATCGAAAACACTACTGCTCCGTTGCTGAGAGTCATTTCCTTAAATATGTATTCTGCGATAGCTGCCTACAATGAAGAAGGACACGTATCATACTTATCAATATTTGATTCATCCACTCCTATCTTTCCCTCAGTAAACTGTATTTTGACAGTAGTGGAATTATTATAAAAAGAGATCGATGACGAATACAGTATGTTTGAAAAAAAATATACGGTGAAACGTTATTTTTGCAAAGGGTTCTCGAGTGAATTGCATGTATTTTGTATACCGAAGATAATGAACCCATAATTTTGGTAGTATGTTCAAATTTCTATTTCGTACTATTGCACCAAATTGTGAAACCTTTTGTTGATTATGGACTGAAAAGTTTAAAGCGACAGAATCTGAGTGCAGGAAATAAACGTTGTAGCAGAGAGGTAAATAGCTATTGGGAGGTGTCTGTGAGGTCTAGCTGCTCCCAGGTCCCATCAGCAGCAAGGACAAGAAGGGAAGAGACACAGAAAGACATTACTACCGCACAAACACAGTAAGAAGATGATATGCAAAACCATCAAGGAGGTTTTATTACTAGATTAAAAAGTCAAGGATGATGCATGAACAATTCTTTTAACTGTTCAATAGCTGAATTGTACATGATTGCAAATGCACTAACGATGATGATGACACAAGAATCTCAGTTGGAAGAAGACATTCACTATCGTATATTACAACCACATCTTCCATCGGATTTAAATAAGAATGCAAATTGAAGTCATTTGTTACGACCCCAGGTCTTAAATTAAGTAACAGGAAGAAGTGAAACCAGCAATTTACGTACAATTGACAAACAATTTATTTATTTAAGTTACAAAGTGGAAATTAAAGAGACACACTATTCTGAATTAAATCCCAAATAAACCTAAATGTCATATCACATTTCCAAAATGTATAGAATGTTCCTAATGAATTTAAATAACCTTGAATGTTCTGATGTATCACAATGATGCAATTCAGAATGTCATTGAATGAGTTCACGATAGCCCCAAAATAGTGAATATTCAAAGTCAATGAGAGCTAAGTAATTCCAACGAATAACTGAAATAAATAATTTCTCTCGAATTATGTCTGAACACAACGGTAAAATCTGATAACAAATGGATTCTAAGATAGGAATTAATTATTTGTTTATCAAGCCCCTGTCAACACAGAATTTCATTTAACTAGATTTGAGTAATTTAATGGAAAATTCCAATCAAAGTGTAAACAAGTGTGTTTCTAGAATATTCTGAACTCAGAAAGCTATCTTAATATCGAATTTGCAACTTAAAACCATGAACAAACGTTCAAGCATATTCTGGAACAAAAGTTTAAGAGAAGTGACAATTGGCTATGAAAAGCTCATTGATGGCTGTCATGTCCAGTGTCCCAGGTAAGAACAAATTATCAAAGTTTGATGACGAGTGAAGAATAAAAGTTCAAATCTTATCATAAAAAGGTTCTAACTTTGATGTCTTCATTACCTATCGACAAAGAGTTCGTGCTTTCTCCCATGAATTCCATTGTCTCTGTTAAAAGTGAACTCCCTCAAATATAACCTAAAAGCATAATGTCATCAGCACCAATGACATTCATTGAGCAGGCACGCTTTGGATCGCTATATATGTTTCCAACGGCAAAGAGTGGAATATTTGATTCCTATGGATCGTCCATCGTAGTAGGCGTCACCAAAGACTTTATGAAAAGAAATTCTGTTTCGAGCCAGTACAGTAAGGTTAAAATGTAAAGATCAGATTCTATGGCGTTTAAGACAATATTGTGTGTCTTTTCTACATCAACGAGACTTTGAAATTTATTTGAAACATTCAATGTCTTGTTTGTACCCCATTTCATTAAAAACCATAATAATATAATAGTTTTGTGATCATCGTGTGCACAGCGCATAGACGAAGTTTAAGTCGATGGAAAGACGTGACCATCATGGATAACTGGAACCTAGGTCCAGCTCACTAACGTTGACAACCTTGTACGTATGCTTATGTTTATGTTTAAAAATGTTTTAAATTTGAATTTGCATAGACGTTTGTTTATGTTTATCCCTTTTAGAATTACAATATTGTACAGGAAAAGGGGGATTATCTTAATTCTATATTTATGTTTTGATTTAACCAGTTAATGAATCAGTAGAACTGAGCTTATTGGACAAATGGTGATTTAGAAAAATAAAATGGTTTTGTCATTGTTTGGTCTTCTGGACCTATTCTCCTTTTCACACACTCGATGGATCCGTATATCTCTTTAAAGATGTTGTATTTTAAGTCTGAGTGAATAGTGTTGCAATATGTACAGTCATCTCTGTGTAATAAACTAAGAATAGTTTCATTTTGCTCTGCGACTATCGCATATTAAACGTGGTCTCACGCTTTGCCATTCATCGCCGATCCCTTGAAGAAAAAGAAGAGACGCGTCAGAATGTCAACAATAAATCAGTCGTACCCTTTGCATATTTAGAGGGGGTCAATAATAAACGGGAGAAGAGAGGACAAGAAACGAGAACTTGAAGAGAAGTTTTGACAGAAGAAGTGGGAACAACAACAGCCTAGAGAACAGCAGGGTGGCAGTGGAAAAAGCAGGCAGCAGCAGCCACTGCCAGAACCAGAAACCCTGACCCCACACATATAAATTTGGAGGAGGGAGGCTAACCGACCTCATGTAAGCTTCTTGGTGACTATTAATCACTAAAGTTCATAGGAATGGCAACAAAGATATGCGGCTAGTGGAGCTTGACCTGGTGGTGGGTTGGAGCGGGGCCACCAAAGTGGGGGTAATTCAAAAACAATCCTTCCCAGGGCTATCGAGCTTCCTTTTTCACAGCCATGTCGTATTCTAAAAGCAGAGGACAGACCATTATTTCCACCTTTTGTGTTTTGTGTGTATTTCGTGTGCGTGTATCTGTATTCAAAACAAAACTCAAAACCTCCTTTCCTTTTCTGGTTTGTGTATTAAATATCATTTATATGTGATGATATTTGTGTAAGGGCTCGTACTCTCTTCTAACTACCTCGGGTATGTGTGATGGTCTGCATTCAAAACCCACTTCAGTCCTTTAGTATGTGCAATGGTATGGTTGTGTGATGATATGTATGTGTCCCACTACTACCTTGGGTATTCTATGGTTTTTATATATATATATATGTATATATCGCCATATATATATATATATATCGCATATTATATATATCTTTATATATATATATATATGTATATATATATATATATTATATATATGATATATGTGTGTGTGTGTGTGTTTACTGATTTTAAATTCTCACAGTGTCAGGAAACAAGACCAGAGTCCAATTTATTATACCATATTTGATATCCCGAAGCAATAATCCGAAAACAGCATTAAACCTTGTGGCCGGTCAATATACAGTTACCCAATTCCCTGGCAACGTCTAAAATCTTTTGTTTCTTCAGAAATGCAGACTCCCTTTGCTAAATATCATAATCCCGAAAAACGTACCAATAAAATGCGTACAAAATACTACTGAGTACGGTGAATTTATAATTTGTTACCTTGTTTGGATAAAGTGCAGCAATTCTCTGTAACTTACCTGCTTAAGTTCATTCTTTAAACAGAACAGAAGATAATGGAACCAAGACTTTGTTTAACATTGAAAATACAATGTTATCTTTTTTTCTCCTGGAATCAAATTATCTCTGTTACAATATTAACTTTGAAGTGACTCTTCAGGTTCTTCTTTGATTCTTTCCTTTAAACATTTAATACTTCAATCGAAAAAGCTGAAATTGGAAATGTTTAACAGTATATATTTGCTTCCTAAAAAGCACATCTGAGTTGTAAAAACGTGATATGCTTTACATGTTACAAATAATTTACTTTTCGTTCCTTGTGGCAAGAGATATGCAGCGTTTGCTAACATACAAGGAACATGTATTATTATTTGATTACTTTCATTTTGACTCAAGCTGGTACTGAACTTTGTGAAAAAATATTAAAAATCATATTTAATTCGCTTTGTTTTGTGTACGGTGATGAAAAGAAGGGTTGCAGATATCGTGCTTTTAGATCTTATGATGTACATTTAAAAACGTATGAGTAAATTTGGCAGACAATTGTCGGATCATGTTCAGTTATAATCATTGTGGTTGGGTTTATGTTTTAGATATTCATTTCAACGATGTTTGAAAGAAACTACTTTGCTGTGATTGCGGATGATGATGAGGATAATAATAATACAATTAATAATAATAATAATAATAATAGTGAATAAAGGAATGGATAAATTAATATAGTACAAAAATAGTCCTTACATTCTATCACCTTTACCGGAAACTTCATGAGATGCTAATTTAAAATGTCGAGGAAAATAAAAAGAAGTAAATTGAAAGGCAGAATTAGATCGCTCGAATATAAACATGTTTCAATTTCCTAAATAACATTCAAACAGAGAG